>ML111107.1:0-47731 GCA_003697995.1 Taxidea taxus jeffersonii
TTTGTACTGGTCCATGAATCAAGTGTAAAACTTGTTTTTTCATTTAAATCTCCTAACAGAATTTATAAAATAATAATAATATTAATAATAATAACAACAACAACAGCAACAATAATTTACTTTGTGAACCTTACATAAGTTGAAATACGTTGAAAATAAGATTCAAAGAAACAATTTAGAAATCCAATAGAGATAGCAAATCTTGGGGTTTAGTTGTCAGAGATGGTGATATATGAAATAAGTATCTGTGGTTTAGGTAGCATTTGTGACCCCTAATACATTTCAAGAACAAGTTCACCCTGGCTAATAATGTACAGCTATGAAGTCAGGCGACTGGAGCTCAACTCCTACTGGTTGTGTGACCCTTAGCAATATCATAAACCCTCTAATGCATCATTATCCATACCTGGTGAAAGTGGGTAATAATATCCAAATCAGAGAGGTATTTTGGAGATTTTAAGAGGTAATATTTTGAAATATTCAGCATAGAGCCTAGTGCAGACAAGTGTCCAAATGGACATTCATCTCCCCAGGCTCTGAAAAAGTTATGATTTTCAAAGGCCAGTCTTGGAAAATAAACCTAAATGTTGAAGTAGAAGCTAATGCCTGAGTCAACACCATATATATGTAGCCAACAGTTTTCAAACACCAACTCTTTCTGGTTTATCTGTCAAACAGCTTTAACAGAGAACAAGCAAAGAAAACTGTCTGGAGGCCATGGAGGTGGAGTAAATTTACTATGCAGGGAAAGGTACCACTGCAGGTTACCTGGTTGCAGCTTTTTGCTGTGCCTCACAATAGATTCTCACTACTGTGTACTCCCTGTGCAACTGCTTTTCTGGAAAGGGACAGTACTGGGCTTGCTGCTAGACTGGGTCCCACCTTGGCAGGCCCTTCAAAACTTGCAGTTGTGACTACCAGCTGTGGGGTGCCAGGTGTTCCAATGGCCAGGAACAGACAGTTTAAGGGCTGGGATCTGATGAATTCCTGGCACAACAGGAGATTTTTTGTTTTTTTCTGTGATGGCCTCCTAAACAGTGGTGGCCAGGAGTTCCCCCTATCTAGGGATGAGAGGGCAGGGTGATGCCATCTTCCTTATCCACCACCCCTCCCTTCCTCTTCACACCAGCACAGTCAGACTTGAGACAGAAATACAGCAAGAGCTGCCAGTGGAGGCTGGAGTCCCTTACACCAAATCCCTGCCCCTGTGCCTTGCACGGACATCTCAACAAGGGAAAGTCAGCTTGTGAGCCAGACCAGCAGGCTGCTCTCTCAAAGACCAACATAGGAACCCCTGCACTTGCCAAATCTACTGATTAGAGTACTCCAAAGCATCAGCTTCAGTTCTGGCAGAAATAGGCTTACTGTTTAGAATTTTTAATTTTAAATTTTCTTATTTTTAATTTTTTAAATATTTTATCTCATATATATTCTTTGCAATCTTTATCTTTTTTTTTTCTGGTTTCAGGCTTATGATTTTTGGTTCATTTGTTGGTTTGTATGATTCTTTCTCTTATTTTTAAGATCAGGCTTTTTTTCCCCCTTTTTTTCCTTTCTTCCTTATTCTATGGAATCAGGCTTATAGTTTTCTGTTTGTCTGCTTGTTTGCTTTTTAGTTCCTCCTCCTTTTCTCTTGTTTTGGATCAGGCTTCCAGCCCCCCCCCCCAACACTTTTCCAGGCTTATCTCAACAAACAAATCAAAGCACACCCAGATAAAGGTATAAGCACACTCCACTACAAGCAAGAAGGAAATCTGTAGAGAATGGACCAGTGGGGGAAAGCAGCCAAAACACAACAGAGTGCATGCAACATACACCAGAAATGCTTCCTGAAGTGCCAGGCACTGGACAGTTTATGACCTCTTTTTAATAGAGGATCACTCTGAATTTCAGGAAATATAGCAAGCTTTCATAACACATGAAAGATAGAAACTTAGCCAAAATAACAAGGCTGAGGAATTCTCCACAAAAGAAAGGTCAGGAAGATATCACAGCCAGGGAATTGCTCAAAGCAGATATAAACAATATATCTGAACAAGCATTTAGATCAACAGTTATAAGCTGGATTTAAAAAAAAATAAAAAAGCATATAAGATAGCAAAGAAACCTTTGCTGCAGAAATAAAAGGCCTAAAAACTAGTCAGACTGAAATTTTAAAATGCTATGACTAAGATGCAAAAACAGACTGGGTATAATCACTGTGATGATTGAAGAAGTAGAGGAGAGCATAGGTGATACAGAAGATGAAATTATGAAAAATAATGAAGCTGAAAAAAGGGGGAAAGAAAACTATTAGATCATGAAGGTAGACTTTGAGAACTTAGCAATTCCATAAAGTGAAATAATATCTATATTGTAGGAGTCCCAAAAGAGGAAGAAGAGGAAAGACAAGCAGAGGTATATTTGAACAAATTATAGCTGAGGAAGGAAAGCTGGGGAAGGAAACAGGCATTCAAGTCCAAGAGACACAGAGAACTCCTTTTGAAATCAACAAAAACAGGTAACACCATGACATATTATAGTGAAATTTGGCAAAATACAAAGATAAAATGAGAATCCTGAAAGCAGCTAGGGAGAAAAAGCCCTTAACCTACAAGGGTAGACACAAAACGTTGGCAGCAAACCTGTCCACAGAGAATTGGCAGGCCAGAAAGGAGAGGCATGATGTATTCAACATGCTAAATTGGAAAAATATGCAGCCAAGAATACCTTATCCAGCAAGGCTGTCATTCAGAATAGAATTCCAAGATTAACAGAAACTAAAAGAGTTCATGAACACTAAATCATCTCTGCAAGAAATATTAAAGGGGACCCTTTGAGCAGGAAAGAGAGACCAAAAATAACAAAGATTAAAAAGGAACAAAGACAGTCTACAGGAACAGGGACTTTACAGGTAATACAATGGCACTAAGTTCATATCTTTCAATAATTACTCTGAATGTAAATGGACTCAATGCTCCAATCAAAAGATACAGGGTATTAGAATGGATTAAAAAAAAAAAGACCCATCAAAATGTTGCCACAAGAGACTCATTTTAGACCAAAGACACCTCCAGATTGAAAGTGAGGGGGTAGAGAACAATTTATCATGCTAATGGACACCAAAAGAAAGCTAGAGTAGCCATCCTTATACCAGAAAAACTAGATTTTAAACCAAAGACTATAATAAGAGATGAAGAATGACACTATATCATAATAAAAGAGTCTATCCAACAAGAAGATTTAGCAATTTTAATATTTACACCACTAAGTTGGGAGCAATCCAATATATAATCAATTAATAACAAACATAAATAAATTTATTGATAGTAATACAATGATATTAGGGAGCTTTAACACCCCACTTACATCAATGGACAGATCATCTAAGCAGAAAGTCAACAAGGAAGCAACGACTTTGAATGACACACTGGACTAGATGGAGTTAACTGGTATATTCAGAGCATTTTATCCTAAAGCAGCAGAATTCTTTTAGAGGGCACATGGAACATTCTCCGGGATAGGTTGCATACTGGGTCACAAATCAGGCCTCAACTGGTACAAGAAGATTGAGATCATACTTTGCATAGTTCCAGACCACAATGCTATGAAACTTGAGGTCGATCACAAGAATAAATTTGGAAGGACTACAAATATAGGGGTGTTAAAGAATATCCTACTAAAGAATGAATGGCCAAGAAGGAAGTTAAAGACAAATTTAAAAAAAAAATACATGGAAGCAAACGAAAATGAAAACAGGACATTCAAAACCCTTGGGATGCAGCAAAGGAAGTCCTAAAAAGGAAGTATATTGCAATACAGGCCTACCTCAAGAAGCAAGAAAAGTCCCAAATACACAACCCAACCTTATACCTACAGGAGTTGGAAAAAGAATAGCAAATAAAGCCTAAATCCAGCAGGAAAAGAGAAACAGTAAAGATTAGAGCAGAAATCAATGATATAGATATAAAAAACAAACAAACAAACAAAAAACCCATTAGAACAGATCAATGAAACTAGCAGCTGATTCTTTGAAAGAATTAACAAGATTGATAACCCCCTAGCCAAACTTATCAAAAGAAAGAGAAAGGACCCAAATAAATAAAATGAATGAAAGAGGAGAGATTACAACCAATACCACAGAAGTAAGAACAATCAGAATATTATGAGTAATTATATGCTAGCAAAGTAGGCAATCTGGAAGAAATGGGTAAATTCCTAGAAACATAAACTATAAAAAGTAAAACAGGAAGAAATAGAAAATCTGAACAGACTCATAACCAGCAAAGAAATTGAATCAGTAATCAAAAATCTCCCAATAAACAAAAGTGTAGGGCCAGATGGCTTCCCAGTAGAATTCTACCAGTTAAAGAAGAATTAATACCCCTTCTTCTGAAGCCGTTTGAAAAAATAGAAATGGAAGGAAAACTTCCAAACTCGTTTTATGAGGCCAGCATGACCTTGATCCCAAACCAGACCCCACTAAAAAGGAGAATTACAGACCAATATCCCTAATGAACATGATTGCAAAACTTCTCAACAAGACACTACTAATCAGATCCAACAATATGCTAAAAGGATTATTCACCATGATGAAGGGGGATTTATTCCTGGGCTACAAATGTGGTTCAATATCTGCAAATCAATCAAAATAATATACCACATTAATAAAAGAAAGGATAAGAACCAAATGGTTCTCTCAATAGATGCAGAAAAAACATTTGGTAAAATACAACATCCTTTCTTGTTAAAAACACTCCAAGAAGTAGAGATAGAGGGAATATACTTCAACATCATAAAGGCCATATATGAAAGACTTACAGCTAATATTCCTCCTCAAAGGGGAAAAACTGAGAGCTTTTCTCCTAAAGTCAAGAATGTGACAGGGATGTCCATTCTCACCACTGTTGCTCAAGATAATACTGGAATTCCTAGCTTCAGCAATCAGGCAACAAAAAGAAATAAAAGGCCTGCAAATCATCAAGAAGTCAAACTTTCACTCCTTGCAGATGACATGACAGTCAATGTAGAAAACCTGAAAGACTCCACAAAAATTTGCTAGAGCTGAATACAGGAATTCAGCAAAGTTTCAGGCTATAAAATCAATGCACAGAAGTCTGTTGCATTTCTATATACCAACAATAAACAGCAGAAAGAGAAATTATGGAATCTATCCCATTTACAATTGCACCAAAAGCCATAAGATACACTTAACCAAAGAGGTAAAAGATCTGTACTCTGAAAACTACTGAATGCTTATGAAAGAAATTGAGGAAGACAGAAATAAATGGAAGAACATTCTATGCGCATGGATTGGAAGAACAAGTTTTGTTAAAATGTCTGTGCTACCCAGAGCAATCTACACTTTCAGTGCAATCCCTATCAAAATACCATCAGCATTTTTCACAGAGCTGGAGCAAACAATTCTAAAATTTGTAAGAAACCAGAGAAACCCTGAATAACAAAAGTAATGTCGAGAAAGAAAACTATAGCTGGAGGCCTCACAATTCTGGATTTCAAGCTGTATTACAAAGCTATAATCATCAAGACAGTATGGTATTGCCCAAAAACAGATGCAAAGATCAATGGAACAGAATAGAGAACCCAGAAATGGACCCTCAACTCTATGGTCAATTAATTTCAGCAAATCAGGAAATACTATCCAATGGAAAAAAAGACAGTTTCTTCAACAAATAGTGTTGGGGAAAATTGGACAGTCAATGCAGAAGAATGAAACTGGACAACTTTCTTACAGCATACGCAAAATTAAATTAAAAATGGATGGATGAAAGACATAAATGTGAGACAGGAATCCATCAAAATCCTAGGGGAAAACACAGGCAGTAACCTCTTTGACCTCAACCACAGCAATTTCTTGCTTGACATGTCTCCAGAGGCAAGGGAAACAAAAGCAAAATTAAACAATTTGGACTTCATCAGGATAAACAGCTTTTGCACAGCAAAGGAAATAAGAAGACTAAAATGCAGCCTACAGAATAGGAGAAGATATTTGCAAATGACATATCAGATAAAGGGTTAGTATCCAAAAATCCATAAAGAACTTATCAAACTCAACACCCCAAAAAACAAAAATCCCAGTGAAGAAATGGGCAGAAGACATTTGTATCATGAGTTCAAGCCCTGCTTTGGGCTCCACGTTGGGCATGGATTCTACTTAAAAAAAAAAAAAAAGGCTAGTAAGAGAATTAGTAAGCTGGCAGACATAAAAATATTATACAGAGGGGTGCCTGGGTGGCTCAGGTGGTTAAGTGTCTGCCTTTGGCTCAGGTCATGATCAGGTTCTGGGATTGACTCTGTGTTGGGCTCCAGGCTCAGTAGGGAGTCTGCTTCTTCCTCTTCCTCTGCCTCTCTCCTCCACTCGTGCTCTCTCTCTCTCTCTCTCTCTGTGTCTCAAATGAATAAATTTTAAAAAAATTAAAATACCATACAGAATTTAAATCATAGAATGAAAAAAGTAGAAATTAGGAAAGATGATATGAATTGAGACTTTTTAACACACATATAGTTTTAGAAGTAAAAAACCATGTACGAATAAAGGGTATCTATCTATCTATCTATCTATCATCTATGTATACATACAAATATTGGATTTATCACATACACACAGGTTATTTTTATTTAGGAAATTAAGGTACTTCACTATACTAACAGATAAGAAAAGAAAAAAGGTAATTGTCAGAACACATGCAGAGAATTCACTTTAATGGTATTGAAAGTATCTTTTTTTTTTTTTTTTAAATGTTCCTTGCTGCAAGTTATGCTAAATGTCACCGAACTGTGGCTGAAAAGAACTGGGGTTATTGTAGTCAGATAAAAAGTCTTCGGAAAAAAAGTCTGGAAGTTGTAGTTGCTGGCTTTGGCCTTGTTCAAAAATGCTGGGTGAGCATTTTTGTGATTCTCTTGGACTTTGCCTTGTGTTTGAGAGATAGCTTCCCTGATGTTAGGGAGTTGAAAGAAGGGAAGTCTTGGGGCGCCTGGGTGGTTCAGTGGGTTAAGCCTCTGCCTTGTTTCAAAGTATCCACTTAGTACTGGATCTATCTGAATTTTTCATTCTGTCTTGGGAAGTAGTAGAATCACACAGATGATTTAAAGTGACGTGAAAAGATAAAAATGAAGTGGCTTTATGTTTACTTCCACTAGTCATGCATGCTGAACATAATGGTTATGCCACAGAGCAGTGAAAGTCACTGAATTAGAATTACATGTGTCAACATAAATGAACTCATGAATATTGTAATGTCAAGTGAAAAAACAGGAAGAATGAAAACTTTGTACTGTGTTAAAATTCTAGAAACAGTAAAAATTTAAACCAGATCAGTAAAATAGTATTTAGTAAAAATTTATTGTATATATAAGAACAGATCATGAAAAAAAAAAAAAAAGGAACGGGTCATGAACTGGGTGTTTCCATGCCCAATACTGATACAAAGCTTTGAGGCATGACTTTACAGGATGGGATATAAAATAACGAGGTAGTTGTTTAACCTTTGCAATGGTTGGTTATTACAATGGGGGTTCTAGATAGCAGGGATTAAACATGATTATTTTATACTATTTTAGGAAAATTATGTAAGTTGCTTTTATGATTATTAGAGGAATTTATAAGAAATAACCTTAGCTAACTTTTGCTTATATTCATGAAATGAACTAGATTTAGTTTTGCTTACATCATTTAAATGATTTTGTCTGATCAGGGAATTTTCAATTTTGGTCTCCATTTTGTATTTTGACAACAGTATGGTAGCATTTCTTTTTTCTTTTTTCTTTTCTTGTTTTTTTGTTTGTTTGTTTTTGTTTTTGTTTTTTGTAATTTGAAGTCTTCACTTAAATTCCACTACAGTGTAGTAATAGTTTCAGGAGTAGAATTTAGTCATTCATCACTTGCATAGAACACCCAGTGTTCATCCTTAATGCTCTAATGCATCTTAATGCTTAATGCTCTTAATGCATCTTAATCTTCTACTTAACACCTCCCTTATCCACCTTCCCTCCAGCAACCCTTAGTTTGTTCTTTATAGTAGAGAGTATTTTATGATTTGCCTCTCTCTTTTTTCCCTCTATATCCATCTCTCTTGTTTTTGAAATTTTACATGAGTGAAACCATATGATATTTGTCTTTCTCTGACTTATTTTGCTTAGCATAGTGCTATGCAGTTCCATCCACCTTTTTGCAAATGGTAAGATTTCATTCATTTTTATGGCTGAGTAATATTCCATTGTGTGTGTGTATATATATATATTATCTCTCCTTTATCCATCCATCAATGGGCTTTTTCCATAACTTGGCTATTGTTGGTAGTGCTGCAATAAACATGGAGGTGCATGTGTCCCTTCAAATCAGTATTTTTGTATCCTTTGCGTAACTACTTAGTAATGTAATTGCTGGGTCATAGGGTAGCTCTATTTTTAACTTTCTGAAGAAACTCCATTTTGTTTTCCAGAGTGACTGCACCAGTTTGCATTCCCACCCACCAGTTCAAAAGGCTTCCACTTTCTCTGCATCCTCTCCAACATCTGTTGTTTCCTGTGTTTTTAAGTTTAGCCATTCTGACAGGTATGAGGTGATATCTCATTAGCAGTTTTGATTTCCCTGATGATGAGTGATTTTGAGCATCTTTTCATGTGTCTATTGGCCATCTGGATGTCTTTGTTGGAAAAATGTCTATTCATGTCTTCTGACCATTTCTTAACCAGATTATTTGTTTCTTAGGTATTGAGTTTGATAGGTTCTTTACATATTTTTGGGTGCTAACCCTTTATCATTTGCAAATATCTTCTCCCATTCTGAAATTTTGTTGATTGTTTCCTTTACTGTGCAGTAGCTTTTATTTCTGTTTTTGTTTCCCTTGCCTCTGGAGATGTATCTAGTAAGAATTTGCTATGGTGGATGTCAAAGAGGTTGTTGCCTGTGTTCTCCCCCAGGATTTTCATGGTTTCCTGTCTCATATTTAGGTCTTTCATCCATTTTATTTGTGTGTGTGTATGGCATAAGAAATTGGTCCAGTATGGTAGCATTTCTAAAATATTTCAAAATACCCTGAGCTAAAATACATTTTTCTTTGGTATGTATATATTCATGGAAAAAGTATAGAATAATAAATACGAATCATGAACATTTGGGACTGTTTGCATGAATGGGAGGGGATATATTAGGAAGGTACATGCTGACTCTTATGTTTCATATAATCCTTTATTTCTCAAACTAGACATTGAGTGCCTGAATACTTATAGAATTATTCTTTTTTACTTTTTTGTATCTTTTGTAAGTTTTCTACAAAAACAGGAAATAAATTTTTAGGTTGAAAAATTTGAGAGATTATTTGGATTTTTAAAAAATGAATTGAGAGAAGATTTACATTTAAGGAAGAAAAGATGAAACAACATCAGACAATGGAGAACCTGAAGCAATTATGAACTCCAGGGGGAAGAAAAAAATCATACAAGACAGAAAATATAATTTGAGAAGATTTCATGGCTCATCTGTAATATTTAAATAGTAATAATAATATAACACCAAATACTAGTTTAACTAAAATATGGCAACTTTATTTTAATGACACAACTATGTATGCAAGATGGATGGAGAAATGAATGAGAGCAGAAGTATGGAAGAAAATAGCCTCATCTTCCATAATAAGAGGTCAATGGGAAATAGAGAAAACAAACAAATAAAAAAAAACCCATGGTATAGCAATATAAGCATGTTACTTAAGAAATATGTGACAAATCTCTGAATATATACATAGCTAATTGGCTCAGAGAGAGAAATATGTTTACTGATAAGGAGTAGGGTAGGGAGGAGAGGGATGGGAATTGGTTTTTAATGAAGCCTTATAGGTTCATCTGACATTTTGAATTACACATATGTGTGTGCAAAAGAAAAACTTTTAAAAATTCATTAGATCAAATCTTGCATATTTTGCTTAAACATAAAATACCATTTTTTCAACTCTTCACCATTGTGTAAAATATTCTAGGGTCCACTTAAATTATGTCTTAGACATATTGTACATGCCTTCTGTATATCTGCCTTGAGGACAATTAACAATGTTGTTCCCTAGATCAATAATTAGAGTAACTTTATAGAATAAACCTTGGCTCATACCCAGTAGAATGTTTGATTCCATCATCACTGATTCTACATTGTATCATGCTGCCTCAATTCAAGCAGAATACTAAAGCCACAGTGGCAATTCCCAGGAAAATGTATCCACTTAGTACATTTATTGCTAGTGTTGCTGAAGACTGATTAAAATGACTGCAGAGTCTTTCTGTTAGTGATGGCTTCTGATTGCAGGGACTTGCCACCAGCTGTACCCGTGAGCATGCAACCCAGTGGCTAGCTCAGCAGGAGTGCTGAACCCACTGATGAGCACTCTACTATAATCTCAACACCTCCTTCCTTCTCCTACCTCAGCATCTAGAAGTTGGCAGAATGTGGATGTGATATCCAACTGTTAATATACTCTACAATGAAGCATTTACTGAAATTATTTGGCATCCTAGGGCTCTACTTTCATATCACATTTGCAAAAAAAAAAAAAATCCTTAATATGTTAACAGTTGCATGTCACATTTTACAATATTTTTTCTTAGTTGAGTAACATCAGATATCTGAAAGCTAGAAAGGAAGTATGGGAAATTAAGCAAGGTTAACAAAATACTTATCTTTAAGAATTAACCAGTTTCCCGAAGTGAGTGATGAGTCCCAACAGGCAGGCAACAATTTAGAGTTTCTGAGGATAGCAGGATAGCACTGTTCTCACAGTCCTTCTCCCAAAGTAGGAAAAGGAAATGCAGTCCACCCATGGCCACTGAGAGTGGTGGGGAGGGAAGAGGAGGGGAGGGGAGGGGAGGGACATAGATAGACAAAGGAAAAGAGACTCCAGAAAAGTAACTGGTAGAGGGAACCAGGTAATAGCTTTATTTCAGTAATCAAAAGAAGTAGTGAATCCCTGCATTGTTTTTATTGCTATCATGTCTTTGTACTGCATGATCATGAAGTGGAACATACCAAATTAGAAATATAAACTAAACTGTACAAGTAGGCAGCAGCCTACTTCCCTTCCACTGTTTTGAAAATCAAAGTACTGAAGAAGTAATGCAATGAAGTTTGGCATATCTCACTTCTATACATCAGAGGTCTAAACTCCATATTTCCTAGAGTAAATGGATACTGAAATATTGAAGCACTGAGAAGACAAACCGAGATTCAGTCAACTCTCTCAGAATGATCATTTCAACTCCACATTATTTTGTTCACTATAATTTATATACCCTCTTGGTAAGCATTAAGTAAGAGGTACAATATCACTTCTTTGGTTAAGTATCTGTCCCATTAAAATAAAATTTGCTTTAGGCTAATATTTAACATGATTTTCAAACTTAAGAACACCATTTTGCTGAATAATATTGATATATAGATATAAATAATTTTCTTATCAATATACCCAGACTTTCTGATGAACTATAATTTCCAAATGTTTGTGTTTGTTTTTACTAAAATTCGGTTTGCTATATTGAACAGAAGCCCCTGACATTATCCAAGGGGGAAGGTTAACTATGTTAACAGAATAACTTATTTCAATTAATACCCTGTGGATATTTTCCAATTTGAATCTTCAGCATAGCAAATTGTGGCACAGCCTAAGTGCCAGGCAGCTGTCCAAATCTCTACTCAGCTCTTTTATCCTAAGACTGGAGCATTTTTTACTCTAAGAAAAGTAACATCCAATTTCAATTATTTTCATATGTTTGCTGTGGTATGTATATGACATGTTCTAAGTCCATAAGAATATCCCTGTTGTTTAAACTCCAAAGAGGCAGAAATAACTGTCATTTAATGAACTGTTTTATTATACAGAGGTTTAAATATATAACATCACTTATGGTGGAGCATGCTTGTAAGATCCTGCATGAAAACCTTTAGGGGAATACAATTCTCATGATAGATTAGGCCTCAGTTCTGTCAACACAGTTAGAGAATACCCATTTATTTCTGTTGAGCTCTACACACACATGCACATACACGGAAAGTTTCCTATTACACTATTTAATTAAGCATTTGGCAGCTCTCTTCAACATTATACTCTAGGGAAGAATTGCAGGCATGGATGCATGCATCCATTCATTCATTCTTTCAGAAACTATTTATTGAACACTAACATTGTGAGTTACTAAGTAATACAGTATCAAGATAGAACACAGATTCTATTCCAGTGAAGTAGAGTATCTAGCAGGAATAGGCATTTTAGCATCCTTAGTCTACCTGGGATTCTACATTTCTCATGAAAAGGATTCACTTTCTTTTTCTAGATATCCCAAAGAAAGTGAGGAAGAGAGAAAAGCTGGCCTGCACAACTGGTGTGGCATATGTTTGGATGGCTGCAGAGTTGCTCTCAAAATTCATGTCCTGGAGCTGTTCTTTTGGTGCCTATAGCTGAGGTCTGCTTTAGGGAGAAGCTCAGGTTACTGCCACCCAGCAACCAATAAATTCAAACTCCATTATAATAATATTTAATAATTTATATTATTGAAAAATCATTTACATTTCTACCTTTGGTGAATTTTTGTAAAGTTCTTCATCTGGAGTACTTGAGATTACAGCAGTCTTCCTATACAGTGTTGTATATTATTTCATTTCTCCACCACTAAAGGTTGTAGCTCTAGCACACAGAAGGCATATTTTGTTCATATAGCTCCAGTATAGTGTATAGTGCTTAGAACCTGCTATTTGTTATCTTCATATTTTCCTATGCATTGAGTCCTGTTTGCTATATAATTTTGACCCATGCTTAGTATGACTTTTCATATCTATAGGGTCGTCGAAAGCCTTGCCCCAGGTACCCATGACAGAGTTCAATACTGACTTCTGTCAGAATCCTATCCAAGTCCTATACCGAAAGCTTCAGTATAGCTTTTGGCTAGTGGAAGAGGGGGTAATGAAGACACTATCTTCCATTTAGGCAACAGCCACAGTCCTTTTCTAGGGTCACTGTGAACCTGCAAGTTGAATAGCACTCCTCTCTTCCATTGATTGTAGACTTTAATGTCTGCTTTTCCTGAAATAGAGCTGGATTGCCTAAGTGGGCTCTCTAAAGACAGGTAAGCTCTTCACTTGGCAGTGGGCCTACAGCCCAGGGGAACAAACAAAATGATGTCTAAAATAGGTCATCAGCAAAGCCATATCACTAAAATGGACTCTGGAAGAAAGGTCAGACATGCACACTGTGTAATATAGTATTCCTGTTACTAAAATAAAATTTTTAAAATATTCTATTTATTTGTCAGTTAGAGAGTGAGACTGAGCGAGCACAAGCAAGGGAGCAGCAGGCAGAGGGAGAAGCAGGCTCCCCGCCGAGCAGGGAGCCTGATGTGGGACTCTATCCCAGGACCCCGAGATCATGACCTGAGCTGAAGGCAGACGCTTAACTGACTGAACCACCAAGGTGTCCCTAAAAATTTTATTTAAAAGCAGTTTAATGATAACTGAAGTACAGAAAATGTTCAGCTTTTGCGTAATTGTACCAAAATGTAGATATGAAATACATAGGATAAAAATTATTTTGCAATTGAGAGGCCTGGGTGTCGGTTGAGTGTCCAATTCTTGGTTTCGGCCCCACATTGGGCTCTGCACTCAGTAGGGAGTCTTCTTGAAGATTCTGTCCTGCTACCTCTCCCCCAATTTGCATGTGCTCTCTCTTTCTAAAATGAATAAATAAATCTTTAAAAACTTATTTTGCAATAGGAAAATAAAAGATAATGAAAATAAAGGAAGTATTAGATAAATATGAGACTACACAGTATGGCAGCATTTTATGTGGCATAATATGTTATGTAGCATAATATGGCAACACAATGTATTTCCATTCATTTTGATTATGAACACAATAAAAAATGTGAAAAATCCTTTATATAGCACTAAATGAATAAATCCATTCACACAGAAGGCAATTTAATAGAACTATACTTCCCTGGTTCGTACTTCTTAATGTTTCCTCACCCAGGGGCTTGCTATTTATCCCATGGATTAGACAGCCTGTCCTGCACACAAAATTTGGCACTTTTCAAGGGTCTGATGCCTTTTTTGAGGAGCTTCTGGGGGCAGAGGCTGTACATTCTACTTTAAGAACACATTCTCTAAAACATGAGGAGTTAATTTTATCTACTTCTCAGGGGCATTTGCATTTGAGAAATGGGCAGGCTGTAATTACCGTAAGTGACTGAATCCTGATCAAAGGCTTCAGATACTAGAATATGAACAGAATATGATATATCTGATTCTCCTTCAGACAACAAAGATAGAGCTAATCCCTGGAGAAACACAGAGGCATTCCCTTGATAGCTCATGAAGAACTTAGTAGAGCTGCTTCTACTTATCTTGGGAATTCTGATCATACCTATGGGCTATGCATGTGTCCTTGAAGGATGAATTGAGCTCAATTTTGGAGAAAATTATTACTTTTTAAATTTTACATAATATTTGTTTAACACATGGCAGCATTTCTCAGGAGGACCTCACTAAACATAAGTGATTAATGAACCTCGAGCTGAACAGGAATCACATGGGGGTAAGCTTTCAATCTGGCAACACTAATTAGTATCAAACAGTCTTTATCTCTCTTGGTATTTGGGCTCCATTTCTTACCAACCCATCACATTTGATTTGTGATACGTAGATGCCCCAAATGCAAATAATCAGGTTTTTCTCAAATATGAATTTTAATAAATCTAATTTTGAAGGTATAATGATTTCTCAAGTTGGGTGTGAAAAAACATGGTGTC
Organism: Taxidea taxus jeffersonii; assembly: GCA_003697995.1. NCBI lineage: Eukaryota > Metazoa > Chordata > Mammalia > Carnivora > Mustelidae > Taxidea > Taxidea taxus. The sequence continues at coordinate 14,785 of ML111107.1, forward strand.
CTATATTCTACTGATATGTGCTGACTGCAGTTGGAAAGAGACATTCACTCCCTGGTCTTCTAAGCATCATAGAGCCCCTGAGATAGGCTGGGTTATTTAATTAGATCCCTGCCTCCAGAATATTAATATATTACATTTCAGACAAAGCATCTGTCTTGCCATAAGGATGAACAGGTAGGAGATTCTCAACTGTAACTCAATATTAATCTATTTGAGGACCTATGGTCATTTTTTCAATGTGTTTCCCATTTTAAGGAAACTTTGTAATCTCATAAGTCATTTTTAACACTTGGAAAATTTTATAATATGTAGTAGTATATATCATCAAGCATAGTTCCCCTTTTAAAGTAAAAACAAAGTCCTCAAAATGCAATTCAGTGGAAATAGGATAATATTTCCAACACATACATGCATATAATCGGATAGTCATATGCAAAACCGTGAACATGAAATAGTACCGTCTATCATATATAATGATTTGCTAAACCAGATCATAGTCTTAAATATATCACCTAAAAATATAACATTTCTAAAAGAAGACACAGTACAAAATCTTTATCTCCTTAAGTCAGGCAAAGATTTCTTTCTTTCTTTTTTTTTAATTTTTATTTTTAGAGGGAGAGCGCAAGTGGGAGGAGCAGAGGGAGTAGAGAGAATCTCAAACCAACTGAGCGGGGAGCTGGACACAGGGCTCAGTCTCACAACCCTGATATGAGCTGAGCCGAAACCAGGAGCTGGATGCTCAACTGATTCTGCCACCCAGATAGACCAAGTAAGGCAAATATTTCTTAGAAACATGATACAAATGAAAATGCATGATGCACAAAAATATTGAAATTGGTTTTCAACAAAATTAAGAACCTTTGTTTCTTAGTTCACTTTTAAGAGAATGAAAAGATAGGCCACATTTGGAAATTACATAGATGATATAAGACTTGCATATAAGATTTATAAAAAATAATTCAAATGTTAGTAAAAGACTTTATAGATACTTCAAAAAAAGATATGCAGATAATAAACACATGATAAAACTACCCAACATAATTGGTTTTTGGGGAAATGTAAATTAAACTCACAATGAAATATCTTACATACATATTAGAAAGTAAAATTTTTAAGAAGACTATACCGATTATTGGCAAAGATGTAATCTTACTGGAATTCTTGTATACTTATGTTTGGAATATAAATAGTAAAAACATGTAGGGAAATAATTGGCAGTTTTTTTAAGGTTAAATATGCACCTAAAAACTGCTTTAGCCATTCTACTCCTAAGTATTAAGAGAGATTAAAGCATATTTTCTTTTTTTTTTTAATTTCATTTATTTGACAGAGATCACAAGTAGGCAGAGAGGCAAGCAGAGAGAGAGGGAGGGGCAGGCTCCTTGCTGAGCAGAGAGCCCAATGTGGGGCTTAATCCCAGCACCCTGAGATCATGACCTGAGCCGAAGGCAGAAGCTTAACCCACTGAGCCACCCAGGTGCCCCAAGCATATTTTCATATAGAGACTTTATTAGCTTTATTTGTAATAGACAAAAACGGGAAACAACCGAAATGCTCCTTAACAGGTGAATGGACAAATTTTGGTATATCTCTCTATGATGGGATACTACTCAACAATACAAATAAATTTTTAATATATCCATCAATATGGATGAATCTCAGGATTATTTTTCTTAAAGAAAGCAAACAAAAATTAGTATATATTGCATGATTCCATTTATATAGATTTCTGGAAAATACAAATATTCTGTAGTGACACAATGCAGTTCAGTGGTTTACTAGAGGCTAAGAATAGAGGTCAGAAATAGGGATTTTTTTAAAAATTTTTTAAAGATTTTTATTTATTTATTTATTTGACAGACAGAGATCACAAGTAGGCAGAGAGGCAGGCAGAGAGAGAGAGGAGGAGGAAGCAGGCTCTCTGCTGAACAGAGAGCCCGATGCAGGGCTCGATCCCAGGACCCTGAGATCATGACCTGAGCTGAAGGCAGAGACTTTAACCCACTGAGTCACCCAGGCGCCCCAGAAATAGGGATTTAAAAGAGCAGAGATAATATTTGCGTGATGGATATTTTCCTCCTCTTAATTGTGGTGATGGTTTCCTTGTGTAAACATTTGTCAAACCTCATCAAATTCTACATTTTATTTTTTTTTTATTAAGATTTTATTATTTTTTTTTGATAGACAGTGAGAGAGGGAACACAAGTAGGGACAGTGGGAGAGGGAAAAGCAGGCTTTCCGCGGAGCAGGTAGCCCGATGTGGGAGCCAAAGGCAGACGCTTAACAACTGAGCCACCCAGGCATCCAAATTGTACATTTTTTAAACATGTGCTATTTATTCTGTTAAGTAAACCTCAGTGAAGCCCTTTAGAAAGCCATGTCAGTTTACATATCTGGTACACCAGCAGCTAAGCCCCTTCTGTGGCCTTTTTCTCTGACAACCATCCTTTGGTTTATTTAAAAGCAATATGATAAGTATTAATAAGTCCTTGAAAATTAAGTATCTTGAGCAGACAGTGAAGGTAGGGTAATCACTGATACACCAATGACTTTAGCCATGGCCAATATCAGGGCTGAAACCACTATCAATGGAAAAGCAAACTATTCACATTTTTAAACAAATTATTCATACAGAAAATTTTATTTAATCCCATGATTTCAGCTATGAAATATAAATATCCCAACCTAGCTCTTTCTCTTTGATTCCTGAAACCCATAGCTAACTATCTACTAAACTTCTGTACCTTAATGTTACAGATAGACTCAGCATTCATAACCACTGTCCCTCCCCTAAAATCTGTCCTTCCTCTTGTTTTTCTTAGCTTGGTAAATAGTGGGAACCCAATCCACCCTGTTCTCTATCCCTGTAACTTGAACACTTTTCTTAATGCTTTCCCAAACTCATTGATTACATTCTGTCAGCCATCTTGACCCAGTGATTCTGTCTCCCTAATTTGTTAAATCCCTCTGTAAATGATCTTTCCTATTTTATAGATGTCATTCAGACTCAATTTTCCATCCTGGATTGCAGATGTAGCTTCTCATAGTTTTCTTTTCCTCTGTTGAACAAACACATCATCATTCCAGAAAGAGAGGAAATGGAAATTATGGGACACAATTTATCTCTCATAATTATACCACCCAATTAAAAAAATTTGCTTCCACCCCTTTTGTTGAAGTGGGAGAAGAATGAGCAATTTAATGCCATATAAAATAATAGGTGAAAGTTTTAAATAATAGGTGGAAAGACCTTTCTTTTCTGTCCCTCTCTTCTCTCACTGCCTTCCCTCTCTACCCCTTCTCCTTTCTCAGCTCTCTCCCTCCAGCTCTTCACTCTCTCTCTCAAAATCTAAATACACATGAGAGTTTGTGTATATTCATATATAAACATGCATATGTATTAGCCTAAAATATATAATAGATGCTTCTTCATGTTTATACTTAAGAATTTACCTCGTTTTAGGGGCTCCTGGGTGGCTCAGTGGGTTAAAGCCTCTGCCTTCAGCTCAGGTCATGATTCCAGGGTCCTGGGATCGAGCCCCGCATCGGGCTCTCTGTTCAGCAGGGAGCCTGCTTCCTCCTCTCTCTCTCTGCCTGCCTCGCTGCCTGCTTGTGATCTCTGTCTGTCAAATAAGTAAATAAAATCTTTTTAAAAAAAAGAATTTACCTCATTTTAAAAAATGTTGAATAGTATTTTTTACATAATTCAATAATTTATTAATAAATGTTCTCCGGATGGCTATTAAATTTTTTCCCCACTAACCCTACTCTGAATAGCTTTGTACATATATCCTTATATGTTCCGTTGGCTGTACTTTACTAGAATTATCGGAAGTGAAATTCCACGGTATGGCTAACTATCTTAAACCAAAGTGGCTTTTACAGATATTGGACACTTCTTGCTAGAATTCAGTGGTCACATTCTTCACTTGCACTCAAAATTTACAAAAATTGACCTTGTACTAGGCCACAAAGTCTCAACAAATTTCAAAGATCTGGTATATGTAGCCATAATGTTAGTGTTAATAAATTTAAGGACCAATTTTAAAAGAATAACTTTAAACAAACATCTTCTAAATAGCATATCCATCAAAGAAATTATAATGCAAAAGGGAACATATTTGGGACTGAATGATCATAAAATTTTGACCAAATGACTTTCAAAACTTTGGGGAATCCATCTAAAGTAATAAATAGAGAAAAAAAATTACTGCTTTTTAAAATTTTTATAAGAAAAGAACAAAGGCTGAAAATTAATGAACCAAACATCCTAATACCAAGTTAGGAAACAGAATAAGCCAAAATAAAATGAGAAGAAATAATTGTGTGTGTGTATAAATTATAAGGAAATTCGTAGGAATGACAAATGCTAAATTAATAGTCATTGTTACCTGTGTGTAGAAGAGTAGAAAATGTCTTTTGGCAAGATATACAGGGACTTACAACTGTACTGGTTATGTTTTATTTCTTAAGATGGGAGGCGAATGTGTGTGCACTTGTAATAGTTTGTTTTCTATCTATTTTATAATAATTAGTTTATTTAATAATAAAAACATTACATGTACTCAATAATCTCCCTGACTAGTTACTTACTCATTATTAATTTACCTTCAGCAAATATTTTTTTGAATTTTAGAAGCATTGTTTAGAAGCATTAGTAACATGTCATTATTGTTTTTCAAAGAGCATCAATTTTGTTCTTTAGCACCAAATCTAGAAAACATAAGAAGAAATATTATAATCTTAAGACACTTATATCCCATTCAAGGTCTTAAAGTTGTCTTTACTTGTTCTTTGATATTTTTTTAACCTGTTTGTTTTTTCTCTATTGTCTCTACTCTAGATCACTTCTGTTAACTGTAAAAAAATAATAAAATGTAGCTTTTAAAAGGACTGAATTATAATAACTATAAAGACAAGTCAAGCACAATTAAGTGCATATAATTGACATTAAATGATTATAATAAATGGTTATGTAAGACTCATTTTATCATACATATTGTATAATGTGACATAAGCTATTCTTTTGTTTCATTTCCTCTTTTTTGGACCTTAATTTTCAGTTAGTCATTGGCTTACATCTTATCTCCTACCATAATGGCAGAAATTAATGGGATAAAAGTATTCTATTCAAAGACAAATTATCATTTCACTGATCTACTTCAGTAAGTGCAAATTCCCTCTGCACCCATTAAAACGTTTAGAACAGTAGAAAAGTGCTAGTTAACTAAAATTGTGTTTCTTTTCTTAGATCATAAAACTTTGATTTACTTCATCTGTTAAACCCTTTTGTAAATACAGTAATTTTGAAGGCTTTAAGTATTGTGTGATACATATTTGGGCATTGTAGCTACTCTGGATTTCTTCCATGGCACTTTAATTTTATGGTTCAGTGAGCAAAACTTTGAGTTCTCCAGGAGGACTTGTACTTAAAACAGTCAGGGGTGTACTGCCTGATGAGACATTCAATCTTTTCCTTTGATGAGGGTGTCCGGTCAGAAAAGCCCTTTTGTTTTTGAACTCAGGAAAGGTTTTAAAGAAAATTATCACCCAGACCATAAAAAAAAAAAAAACAACCCAACAACAACAACAAAAAACCCACTACAGTTTTCTCATTGCTACACAGTGTCACAATCTAATACATGTTTAGTAAATGCTTTCAGAGGCTGTTGCTTGTGATGATGAAATTGACATCTCTTTTCTTCATTTAGCCTCTGTAAGGCAAACAGAATAGCATTAGGGAATTTCAAATCAAAGTGTGAGTTAATGACAGCATATTTTGTATCATTAAATCCTTAAAACAACTGAATGAAGTGGGTCTTTTTCATATATGATTGAGAAACCATAAAGGCTTAGGAAAGTTAGCTATATCCCCAGAGCCAAACAGATGGTAAGTAGCATATCTGGAATTCAAACTCACGTCTTTCTAATCCCAAAGCCCAATATAAAACAAATATTCTATTAAAAAAGACTAATATTTATAATTAAGCTAATAAAAATATTCATCAAATGATTAACATTTGGAAGGTAGCATATCTGGCATTGACGTAGATAAATAAATAATAAACTCATTGTGATGGTGAGTTTCACCTCTGGTCGTATGAATCTACCTACCAATTTTATTAAATTTCCTTAGTTTTACTGTTATCTTAAACTAGTTGCAGATATATTGTTAGCTACTCCTGCTCTACTTTTTCCTGCAAGATTTGTTATGAACCACATTAAAGAAATACTTCCTTTAAAGAAGTACTTCCTTTAGAAGTAAAAATTAAAATTATAGGGAAATACTTCCTTTAGAAATAAAAATTGAAATTATATCAAGCAGTAAATTTATGTTATTAAAACATGTAGTAGGGGAGCCTGGGTGGCTAAACTGTTAAGTGTCTGCCTTCGGCTTAGGTCATGCTCCCAGGGTTCTGGGATTGAGCCCCAAGTCAGTGGGAAGCCTGCTTCTCCCTCTCCCTCTGCTGCTCCCCTTCTTGTGTTCCCTCTCTCTCTCTGTCTCTCTCTGTCAAATAAATAAATAAAATCTTTAAAAAAAAACATGTAATAAAGACTGAACACCTATAGCAAAGCATACAGTTATACTAAAATTAATATCATAACTTATTTTTACATTTTGATTATGACTTAAGATTTTAAATATTTACCCATATTATTGAATTGGTTATTTCATATCTTCTATACAAGATTAATGACTTGAGTGGCAATTCCTATATATTAATCATTTTCAAGTTATCTTTTATGATTTTAGGTATTTCTTACTGTTAGAGAACTGAGAGAGTAAGTGTGATTTCTTTTGGATGTGCCTATTCCAGCTGGAAATCAGCTGCCCATTTTATTGGCTCGGTCTCTGGACAGCCAGAGAAAGGGAAACATTTCGTGTCCCAGCACCTCTGACAATGCTGCAGATTCCATTCCTGTTCTAATTTACATTGTCAGCTTTCCTGCAGAATTTCTGGTCAACAAATTTACTAGTTCTTCCATCCAAACCTTCAAGTTCTTTTAACACAGATTTTTCCCCTTATTTTCTTGATTACCGGAAGCCAGTTTCCTGTGGGGCAGAGAGCACCATCCCACCTCCCAGTTCTGGTGCACTTGAGTTCTGACTCTCTCTCCCCAATTCCTATTGGTTCCTTTCAATCAATGGGTTTCTTCTCAAACCCTTTATCTCTTCTGGAAAGATCTTTCCTTTCTAAATATCTGGAAAACCCTCATGTTGGGGACTGCTTCTACCTAGAAGACAGGGCTCTGTGCCATTCCAAACATTTTGTCCTATATTCACCCCCACAGAAGTCCTAGTCTGGTTCCACATCATTCCTTTTCCTTAGATGAGACCAAGACAGTTATGGTCATATCTAGGGAATTACATATTTGTTAGCAGTTAAGAACTTAATGTGTAGATCAAGGAATCATTTCAAGAAAAACTAAAATATTTCAGAATTAACTTACTGATAGCTAAAGGGAACAGAGGACTTTGTGATTTGTCCTATTTACTTAATTATCCCCAAAGTTTCCTGATTGGCCATTAGAAAAGCATGAAGAAAGTCAGGAGGAAAAATGTTTGTTTAGTGATAGCTAGAAAGAGTAAACAATTTTCTGTTCACCTGCCAGATTAAAGAAGAACATTTTAATTTGAGGAATAAGGACTAATTATCTAATTAACAGGTCCTTTCCTATAAAGGTTTAGGCACAGAATAAATAGAAATGCTTAACTGAGCAGAAATATAGAGAAACAGACTGAAAAGTCCTTTAATACTTCTGGGTAATTGTTTCTTCATCTATAAAATGAATGGGTTGGTTAAAATCATCTGTAAAGTATCTTTCCACTTAAATAACATAATATAAACCCTGATCCAGAGAATCTATGACAGCTGGGCTTTCAAAGACAGATCATTGTAAGGCTTTATATTTATTTATGAGAATATGTTTTTATATTTAATATTAGTTAAATGGTAAATTTACATCTATCTTTGTTTATTTTTCTACCTCTACTACCATTGAACAGTAGATTTTCTTTTCTTTTGGTTATTTATTTTTAAATAGACTCTATGCCCAGCATGGTGCCCAGTGAGGCTTGAACTCATGACCCTGAGGTCAAGACCTGAGTTGAGATCAAGAGTCAGATGCTTAACACTTAACTAGCTGAGACACCCAGGGGCCCTCAGATTTTACGTTTATTTTCAAAGTTTATCCATTGGAAAATATCTACTGTCTACGCCAAAGGATACTAAGTGGATAGAACTAATCCCTCCTCTAATCCTTCTGTGGGTGTGTATACTGGGGGGGGGGGCTGGTGGTGGAATTTTATGTTTAATCCAGCGGTATTACCTGAAAAAGGTAAGCCACCAAAGGGATAAAATACAGTATCAATGTGTTCAGAAAAGAATAAGACCATTTCTAGATACAAAGGAGTTGATATCAAAATCAGAATGTATTTGGTTTTCCACAGTTGGATGGATGAGAAAAAATTCCAGAGGGAGGTAAGGGCTGGAACAAAACCCAGAGGCTAAGAGTCAAGGGATATATCCAAAGGAATGTAAATAGATCAATTTGGCTGTAGTAAAAAAACAAACAACAACAACAAAAAAAAAAACAATAGCAGAATATAAGCCTCAATACCAAGTCATATTGAAGGAATGATACATTTTAGTTTGTTTTGGTTGCCTTTGGGAAGTACTTGAAGGATTTTGAAGGAGGAATTTATGTAGTTTATGAAAAAATTACTAGAAACAGAGATGGATGGGAATAGGGGCTGATTAGAAGAGTGAAAGGTTTTTAAGAAGCTACTATTTTAGTTTAGGCAATAGTCAATTAGGTCTGAAAGGAAAGGAGGAATCACTTAGAGACTAATGGCATAGTGGAGGATAGGGAAAAGAAAACGTGATTCTGAAATAGCTGTAAGAGCAGTGGATGTTTATGAAATTGGGAGTGGGATTCAGCAGCTTTGTCAAGCAGATTGTTGAACATGTAAGACTAGATTCAAGAGAGTTTCCCTAGAAATGCTTGAGAATTATTTGCAAAGTGATAAATATTGAATAGGTTTTTTTTTTTTAATTTACAACATTATATGAGGTAAGAATGATTTCATTTTTAAATGAGAAAACTGAAACTCAGGTAGGTTACATGGGCTGTTCAAAGTCACATGATCAGTCATCACCTACATGAGATTCATATTCTGTCTTAAGTAACAGGTGTAGGGCCCCCTGGGTGGCTCAGCTGGTTGAGTGTCTGCCTTCAGCTCAGGTCATGATTCCAGAGTCCTGGGATTGAGCCCTGCATCAGGCTCCCTGCTCAGCTTGGAGGTGGGAGGGAAGGAGTTGAGGGGGTTGTCTGCTCCCTCTGTCCTTCACCCCTCTCTCACTCTCTCAAATAAATAAAGGTTAAAAAAAAGTAACAGGTGTAATATTGACTTATTCTTTGAGACTTTTTTTTTAATTTAAACATATAATGTAACCCCACCACCCTCTCCTAACCCCTCTCACCCCCACCCCCCTCAGTTTGTTTTATGACATTAAGAGTCTCTTTTGGTTTGTCTCCCTCCCGATCCCATCTTGTTTCCTTTTTTCTTTTCCTACCACCTTAACCCCCACCCCCGTTGCATCTCCACTTCCTCATATCAGGGAGATCATGTGATAGTTGTCTTTCTCCAGTTGACTTATTTCGCTAAGCATAATACGCTCTAGTTCCATCCATGTTGTCGCAAATGGTAAGATTTCATTTCTTTTGATGGCTGCATAGTATTCCATTGTATATATATACCACTTCTTCTTTATCCATTCATCTGTTGATGGACATCTAGGTTCTTTCCATAACTTGGCTATTGTGGACACTGCTGCAATAAACATTCGGGTACACGTGCCCCTTCGGATCACTACGTTTGTATCTTTAGGGTAAATACCCAGTAGTGCAATTGCTGGGTCATAAGGTAGCTCTATTTTCAATTTTTTGAGGAACCTCCATGCTGTTTTCCAGAGTGGTTGCACCAGCTTGCATTCCCACCAACAGTGTAGGAGGGTTCCCCTTTCTCCACATCCTCACCAGCATCTGTCATTTCCTGACTTGTTCGTTTTAGCCATTCTGACTGGTGTGAGGTGGTATCTCATTGTGGTTTTGATTTGTATTTCCCTGATGCCCAGTGATGTGGAGCACTTTTTCATGTGTCTGTTGGCCATCTGGATGTCTTCTTTGCAGAAATGTCTGTTCATGTCCTCTGCCCATTTCTTGATTGGATTATTTGTTCTTTGGGTGTTGAGTTTGCTAAGCTCTTTGTAGATTTTGGATACTAGCCCTTTATCTGATATGTCGTTTGCAAATATCTTTTCCCACTCTGTCAGTTGTCTTTTGGTTTTGTTGACTGTTTCCTTTGCTGTGCAAAAGCTTTTGATCTTGATGAAGTCCCAATAGTTCATTTTTTCCCTTGCTTCCCTTGCCTTTGGCGTTGTTCCTAGGAAGAAGTTGCTGCGGCTGAGGTCGAAGAGGTTGCTGCCTGTGTTCTCCTCAAGGATTTTGATGGATTCCTTTCTCACGTTGAGGTCCTTCATCCATTTTGAGTCTATTTTCATGTGTGGTGTAAGGAAATGGTCCAATTTCATTTTTCTGCATGTGGCTGTCCAGTTTTCCCAACACCATTTGTTGAAGAGGCTGTCTTTTTTCCATTGGACATTCTTTCCTGCTTTGTCGAAGATTAGTTGACCATAGAGCTGAGGGTCTATTTCTGGGCTCTCTATTCTGTTCCATTGATCTATGTGTCTGTTTTTGTGCCAGTACCATACTGTCTTGATGATGACAGCTTTGTAGTAGAGCTTGAAGTCTGGAATTGTGATGCCACCAACTTTGGCTTTCTTTTTCAATATTCCTTTGGCTATTCAAAGTCTTTTCTGGTTCCATTTAATTTTAGGATTATTTGTTCCTTCTCTGAGACTTTTAATGAGAAAGAGAAATTGAGAGATTAGTACCTTATTTTTATTTTTATTTATTTATTTTTGTTTTGGTTTGCATGTTTGTCTTGGTATAGAAAGATAAGATGATGCTAAGTGAGAATAGTTTTCTCTGCTGTTGATATAAGGTTTGGGAAGAGATCAATGAGAAATGAAACCAAAGTACAAGCTGACTTTTGGAAGGAGAGGAATTATTCCTTTGAGAGAGGAGGGAAGTCAGAGACATGGCATCACTGGAGTCTGAGTCAAGAAACTCAGATGCTCTAGATATGAGTGGAAAATGCAAAAACATTTATGGAGTAATGAGCTGAACATTTGAATTTCTGAGAAAAATGAGAAAACCAAATGAAGATAAATAACATGACTATACATAGTTGACTTTTGTTCCTCATCAGTGTTAGGGGGCTGACCATCCTGGGACGCTAAAAAAATGCAGGTATAACTTTGATTCCCCAAAAACTTAACTACTGATAGCCTCTTGTTGACCAGAAGCCTTACCAATAACATGAACAGTTGATTAACACATATTTTGTATGTTATATGTATTATATATGATGTTATTACAATAAAGCAGTCTAGAGGAAATAAGTTGCTATTAAGAAAAATCATAGAGGGGCGCCTGGGTGGCTCAGTGGGTTAAAGCCTCTGCCTTTGCCTCAGGTCATGGTCTCAGGGTCCGCCTCTCTGCTCAGCAGGGAGCCTGCTTCCCTTCCTCTCTCTCTGCCTGCCTCTCTGACTACTTGTAATCTCTGTCTACCAAATAAATAAATAAATAATCTTTAAAAAAAGAAAGAAAGAAAAATCATAGAAAGAGAAAACACATTTACAGTACTGTACTGTTTTTGTTAATACTATAAGTTTATGTCCTGTTATAAAATGAGTTATCTCAACCTTATCAGTGTTCTTATACAAAGCATTATAGATATTGTAGGTATTACTAACATTTCAAAAATGAAAAGAATGGGAAAAAGAAATTTATATTTCTTTACAAATATAATGATTCATGGATTGATAATGAAGAAGCAGCAATGTGATTGCTGCATAATGGCCTAGTATAATTGATATGATTCCTTCATGGTAGCCTGACCTATACACTAATGAATGAATCATTATAAAATTTTTATAGCACAGAATATTATAGTCATATTCATAATACAGTATTAGAAACATGTAATGTTCAACATTTCTAGGCTACATGGTTCATCTGTGAGTTTTTTCAAGTTGTCACAAATCTCCAAAAATTTTTCCAATATATCTATTGAAAAAAACCCTGCACATAAGTGGGCCCATACAGTTCAAATTTATGTTGTTCAAGGGTCAACTATGGTCAACTTCTGTGACTTTTTAAAATAATGATTAAAGTCCAAGAGGCTAAATTTACTCAAAGAATATCATATAAGTAAAATACTGTTATGTTACCTATAAATTAATTCTGGTATAGTCAGGTCAAAATTACTTTTGCTTTGCAAATAGTAACACATTATATTCAGAGGATTAGTTAAGACTATCATTTCTCTCTGCAGCTTCTGGCAGCTTTTAGAGTCTGACTGGCAGCTCTAAAGCTTATCAGTTGGAAGTGCTTTCCAAACTGATCTCCCTAAATGAGCCATTACATCTTTACTTCTCTTAGTTAGCAATATAAGAAAATAGAGTAAGTAGAAAAATAATGACCAACCTAAACATTTATTTTTTATTTATTTTTTTTTAAGATTTTATTTATTTATTTGACAGAGAGATCACAAGTAGGCAGAGAGGCGGGCAGAGAAAGAGAGAAGGAGAAGCAGGCTCCTCGCTGAGCAGAGAGCCCGATGCGGGACTCGATCCCAGGACCCTGAGATCATGACCTGAGCCGAAGGCAGAGGCTTCAACCCACTGAGCCACCCAGGCGCCCCCCTAAACATTTATAATAAGCAATACTTTTCATAAAATATGGGCCTTTTCATCATTAAATGGTAATTATGTATACAAAATAGTGCAAGAAAAAGTATAGGTATATGACTTACTGAATTATGAATCACAGAAAGGATAAATCACATGAAGTTATGGTGGCCAGGAAAGGTTTAAAGGAGGACGTGAGATGAATCAACCTTTGAATTGTCTTTTGGATTTTAGAAACATGAAGCATATGGAATAAGGAATTATAAGCAAAGTAGAAGTGGGAGTTGTTTCTGGAACAATGAATAAATTAAATTGACAAAAGATTTATATAAGTAAAATGGATATTGCTGGAAAAATGGTCTGGCATTAGATATAGAAGAGCATAGTCATTTATAAAATGAAGAAAATAAATTTTAAGCGGTGTTTAATGTGTTCCAAGTAGGTGTTTCAAAGATTACTTTGATGGAAGAGGTGATGATCCAATATACATTCATTGCTACTGACCTGACTAGGCCAGTGGCAGAGAGAATTGAAACAAACGAACAGAAGTCATGTTAAAGAGATTTTAAAAAGGAAAGGATATTCTACTCACAAAGAATATAATAAATAAATGCATAGAAGAATCAAAGCAATTGCTATATTCAGACAAGAATTCTAATAGAGCATGGGGAAATGTGTGGAAATGAAATTGGAAAACATAGCCAAGGCTAAGGTGCAAAAGGCCATGTTAAATGACTTGAAATTTATCTTGCATAAAATTGGGATTCCATAAGGTTGTTTTAAGCACAAGAATAGGCAGAGATGAAATTAAAAGAAAGTTTCATTTGTTTGGCTGCTTGTCATAAGGAAGTGATAGGTAAAACCTGAATTTGTCTGGATGTCAAAGAAGAGGTGGCCAGTAGAGCAGAAAACTGAAGAGACAATGCTCAGTCAGTATTGGGGAGAGTATTCTAGAGGATGAAATCAAGAGCACAGGAGGACAAAGAGTTTGTAGGATGAAAGACATGACAAAAGAGTGAAATCTAAATGTTAAATTATCTAGAAATAGAAATCAAGATCGAGATTTGTGGCCATCTGAATAGATACAGAAATGAATAGAATGCAAAGCACCTGGTGTGGAAGTTAAGGAATTATGAAATCCACATCCCCAAAAAGAATTATGAAATCTGCTAGTGAATGGCTCATCATGATAACTATTTTTCATTACCCACTATTACTGCACAAATGACTGTGTACCAGTAGATTGTGAACAAATGGTTGTAAAAAGGTGGCACGGACACTGGATTTCACAGGCCAGAAGAAGACAAGCTATAAGGAGATTTGTAGGAGAATAGCCTAGAAGTTGGCAACAGGGAGCCAGGAAAATGCTGGACTTGATACATGAAATAAAGGGAAAATGAGGATCTTCCTTGTTAGGTTGTGAAGAAGATGATGCTATCAGATATACGTAGGAAGCAGAGAATTGTAGCAGGTGACTGAACATTTAGGGAGATTTCTTGATAACACAAAATGAGAAAATCCTGAAAGCTTCATGTCCTTTACCCATTTACCCAAAAAAACACATTTAAAAACCAACGTCAGCAGGTTCATGGGTCCTCTGACTGCCATCCAGACATCAGTAAGCAATACCAGCCACTATAGAAAGCAGCCCTTGGAGGACTGGGCCAACTCAGGGTGCTAGCATGGGAAAACAAAGGTGACTGTAAGGTGTCGGGACACAAATTTAAAGGAAGAGGTTTGGGGCGCCTGGGTGGCTCAGTGGGTTAAAGCCTCTGCCTTTGGCTCAGGTCATGATCCCAGGGTTCTGGGATCAAGCCCTGCATCGGGCTCTCTGCTCAGGGAGCCTTCTTCCTTCCCCTCTCTCTGCCTGCTTCTCTGCCTGCTTGTGATCTCCATCTGTCAAATAAATAAATAAAAATCTTTAAAAAAAAGTAAAAGAAGAGGTTTAATTATCCCTGTTGAAAATAAGGGAAGAGATTTTCCTCACCTCCTTTTTCTCAGAGCATTTCCATTAGAAAACTGGCTTTTCCCTCTGAAATGTATGTAAATCCCTTTGAAGAGTAATTAGCCCTCTTTTTGAAAATATATGAGAAGTCTTTTTTGTGACAAATGTCCTTCTCTAGGACCTGGGAACCATCTCTTCCAAATATAAGTACCCCCTATCTCCCAGTTTCTGTAGGAGAGTGGGCAGCTTGCTCATATTTTGCAGAACTATCTCCTATCACAAAGATTTGAGAAGTTTGATTTTCTATAGATAGAGCGGGTGACCTAACACAGATGGTTAACTCAACTACTAGGTAAGGTTAAGATAAACTGTATATGACAAATGCTATTTTCAAGTACTTTTACTTGAGGATAGTTATTGTATATATTGAAAAAAACTTCTATTTAATGCATTTGGGGGAAGGAAAAAAGAATTTCTCTGTATCCTTCTAGGTTGCTGGCTCAGACTCCCCCCCCTCCCCAACCCTGCCCCTGTAATAAAAGACAGAGTAATAGAAGAAAAACAGAAGTTTAATAACATGTATACCTCCTGTATTCACGAGGCACACCCAGGAAAACTGAATAACTCCCCCAAGTGGCTCAAGCCACCACCTTAAATACCACCTCTACTAAAAAAAAAGGATCTTGGAGGAAAGGAGAGGGTAGTTATGGCAGATTACCCAACAAAGTATAGTAATCAAGGGTATGGTAGATATACAGATTTCAGTTTCTGCCCTCTCCATTGATAGAATTTCTAGGTATTTAGACATCCTCACTTCCTGGTACAGAGTCACACACCCTTACAAATAGGGATTTCCCTTATAAACGTAAATGTTTCTCATAAAGGAGCAACTTCTCAGTTTTCAGAGCTTTTCTTATATCTGCCGTCTCTTAAAAATAATTAGCCTAAAATAATCCTTATGCCAAAGAGACATATTTTGGGGGCAAATTCTGCTCCCCTTCGGGTTGTATCTGCTTTGCTATATAAAAGATTGCAATTTCTTTCTTTGTGGTCTCTTAGCAAATTGCTTATAATGCACATCACATTCTGGTTTAATGCTTACTCAATAATAAAAGTGTTTTCTCTTTCTACTATCTTTGTGGAGAGGATTTCTGGGGTGGGAAAAGATTTTATTTTTAATTATATTTTCCCTTCAAGGGTTGGGTAAGGATTGTACACGTAAGGGACCTTAATATAACTAGCAAAAGTCAACTTTCTAATTACAATTTTTGGTAAAGCTGTTACAGCAATTCTGTAAATCTTCTCATTTAAATGTCTTTTCACCAGTCGGTAATTGTGATGCCTGGAGCTTAAGCATAGGTAACTGAACAAGGTGACTTCAAAGTTCCTTTTAGCCCAGAAGTCTATGATTTTCTTATACTGATTTTCTTTATGGAATAGGAAAATGATTCAATTAAGTCCTCTCATTTCAGTCATTAACACATTATATAAAATTTTATTATTTTGTATCAATATGTATTATTTTAGCAGACTAATAATTTTAGTCCTTAACTTACATTGTTGGGAAGGAAAACTTTCTCTCTACCTTTTGAAGATTCTTCTGGCTGGTTTAAGAATTAAATTGACATGAGAGATTAATAAGGGAAAATTGAACTTAATTTCATACATACAAGGACCACACATACATGAAAGTTTCAAAGACAGAAAGATAAAATGAAATATATATTGCTATCTTAAACTAAGACATGGGATAGAAGCCTGGGGCTTCAAAGGGGAGAAGGACAATTCATAGGGCAGTAAGAAGAGCAGATGTTTGGTCATTATATGTTTGCCTTACCATACAGATGGGTCACTCAGATAATATCTTATCTCTGGTAATAACTCTTATTCTGAAAAAGATAGCCATTTTAGAATTAGGTAGCTGGTAGGGAGGAAAGTTTCTCTTGAGTCCAGGAGGTCTGGAATGTTTTCAGCTCAAAATAGTCCACATACCAAGGCACACTTTGGGGAGACTTGTTGTGAACTCCTGCAACATCAAGGACTATGCAGGTGATTATTTTCTGTGTGCACACAGACATCAAAAAATCGGAAGAACAGTTTTGAATTTGAAATTCGGTTACCAATTAAATCCTCTCCCAAATATTCCCTATTGCCTGTTTATCATTCCTTATAGCATTTTTTCCTCTTTTTTTTTTTCCCTCGAGGTCTTTCCACCCCCTACTAATTTGTTCCTTACCAAAAGACTGCTTGAATGTTTGTTATATGTATAGTTCCTCGGAAATTCACACTGGTGTCTTCATTTCCTTTTGAGTAGGATTTCGGTTTCTTTCTAACCGCCATAACCTCTGTGCTTCATTCACTTTTCTTAGCAGTCTCTCAATATGCATGCCAAACTAATGGCAAATCCTGTCTTGATCCCCGTTAGCATACTTAAAATTTATTAGCTCTTCCCCTTTTGTCCAGAAGCATACTTTTTGTCAGGCGGGGTCTCCCATGTTCTGGCACCCTCCGCAGCAATCCTTGATAAGCTGAGCACTGTGGAAAGCCTGTGCATTAAATAAAGAGTTCCAAGTTTGCCACCATCCTGTCCAGATGAGCCACTATTTAATCTTCGTTTGTTACAGGCCTGACAGCACTAAACAAAGAGCCTCTGCTTCATATAAAAGCTTTAAAAAAATTGTCTTAATTGACTCCTTTTGATACTTATACTGTCACTATATCCCCCAGATAAACTACTAGAGACACAATGATTACAAAGAGAGTAGAATAGGAAATGTTTGCCACCAGAAAAAGGAACATAATGAATGAGATGTGGGAGGGGCCCTGAAAGGCTTTTAGGTTCTCTCTTTTCTCTCTCAAGAAGATCTCTTTTTCATTTTCAACCTCTGGTTTAAGAAGGCAAAGAAACAATGGTGTCTTAGCAGTGTTTGGGAGATGACCTTTTCTGTCTTCAGTGTCTGAATAGAAAACTCTAACTCCCTAGACCTAGAATCAAAGAAATCTTATGGGAAAAAACAAAACAGCAAAGCCCTTAGGCAGATCAGGCCTTGGACCATTATTTCCAGAAAGAATATATATAAACAGAAGTTCCAGAAATAACATGAAGTCAGATTTTATGAACTATTCATCATATGTGATTTAATGGGATCATTATAACTGGCATTTGGCATGTGTTAATAGCATCTAACACAGATACTTTTCTTTTTTTACTATTGAATGAATAATGGTCCATGATTTAGGTTTTCTTAATGGCTCCTTAATATCAACTCTTTGGGGAAGAAAAACTGATAAAATGTATGACATTTATTTTATATTAGTAGCATGGAAAATGTGCATGTTTGTAATCAAGGTAGATTTTTACACTGCAGCTCTAATGATTTCTCATGAAAAGTGGTTGATTATAAGGAGTGCATCTCCTCAGTGAGTTCAAATGGCAGCATATTACCCAGCAATGGGATAAAAAATGCAGACACTAGGACACTATTGCTGATCTATAAAGGAAGATGAATCTTACACTTTTCAAAGAATTCATCACTAAATGGAAGTTTTCATAAGCTACGAATAGATGGGCTAGAATTTTCCTTCCATATGTTAGAAATTATTTTCTGCAAGAAAAGCAGAGAGAAGACATTCTTTTGTCCCATTCTCATCTATGACTCTCCCTACGGGTACATTCTCTGTTAAAGAGGGCATTATTTCCTTTGGCATCTAGCCTTAAGGAAAATTCCAGATGAGTGATAATGTTGTGTCCCATCCCCTAATGTTTTTCTTAGCCTCCTAATCTTGAACCATATTAATTAGAAGACTAGGTTTGCTGCTGACATAAAAGGAACTTCATGTACAGGAAAGCTCAGAATGAGATGACACGTTACCAACTTAATCCAAGAGAAGGGCTGGCATTTTTGCTGACACAACATATAGGGTTGATATAGGTCAGAGTTAGTATGACAGTGTAGAAAACAGAAGTCTGTGTAACCGGGAAAGGAAATCATTTAAACATTGTGTTCTGCTCCCTGCTCAGATTATAAAATATGGTAACACCTCTTTCTGAATGTTTCAATTAAGTGTTGTGAACCTCCAAATTGCCTCTGGTAAGAATATTTCCTCTCTTCTTTCCTCTTCTGATAATCTTGAGTCCTTCAGGGTGTACACAACTGTTATTTGGATTCATTATGCAAATTTGCATATTCTTGCTTGCCAGTACATCCAACTCCATGTTTCAGCAGCCTCTTTAGAGAAAAAAAGTACTGAATTAGAATTTCCCTATTGGAAAGAATCAGCTCCCTTCCTCCATACCCTTTCCTCTCAAAATCCTCCACATGGTTCCTGCTGGCTCCTTTTTTTCAGCTCTCATTTTTACTAGAAGCAACCAAGAGACATATGCTTTTCAAGCCCTTTTCCCAGCCCCATAGTAAAAGGATTCCCATCATTAACAAGCCTTTTGCCTCCTGCCCACCTACAAAGGACCTTGCTAACATTGAAGTAGGGAGCTGGGATTCTGTTCAGCATTGCAGCTGTGATCATTAACATTATTTATAATCTCTCTTGATTTCTTTCTATTGTCTCTGAAAAACAAATCGTATTAATGATTATTCTCTTAAGTACTTCACAGATGAGCAAGAGGGAAGAAATTTTGGAATTTGCTCACTGATGATCAAAATTAAGTCAGCATTCCAATCACCTTCGGAGCTTTTTTCTTTTAAATAGTACTGCGGGATGTCTTTTAATAGATGAGGCCCAAGCATTTGTTTTTGCCAGGTGGTTCAGGTGGTTCAGGTGGTTACAGTGGTTACAAAACCTCCATATGGGAACCCCTATCAGACAACGCAATTGGTTGTAACCACAGAGATTATGTTATCCATATTTTTTTTACTTCACTTTAGTTATTACTGTTAAATATTAAATTTCAATCAAAAACAATAGTTTTATTTTCAGAAGTGTTAAAATGAGAGCATTTTCTTTTCTCTAGCAAGTAAATTAGCTCCCTTGTGCTTATGTTCTAGGTTTTGTTTTGTTTTTTTTTAACAGGTTTGTTTTTCCATGCTTGGGTTTTCTTCTAATTTTTCGGTTTTGTTGGTGGCAGAGGCCAGGTGTCCTATTAATGCACCATTCTGTCCGTGACTGAATTAAATTGCTGCTTTAACTTAAAAAGAATCAGTCAGTATGATCTTCAAGCATCAGCAGTAACATCGGGTCTCATGAGCCAAATGGACATGCGTGCCAATACTAGGGCAAGGAGAGTTAGTTACAGTTTATACATTTTTATTAATATTTATGAATATTTAAAGAACAAATTTCAATCTAGACGAAGATAATATTTCACCCTTAAGGACCTGAGTGTAAACCTGTTAGTAAAAATATGAATTCATCATAACAATCATATTATTCTACATACTTCTTTGAATTGGAAGTACACATGTGTCATCTATGAAACAAACACAGAAAAACTTTTTTTAATGTGTTAATTATTTCTGAGACTTTGATGATAGGTAAACATCTGGAAGAAGTGACTTTCTTTCTTTATTTTCTTTGGTGTCAAATTACTTCCCAAGAAGTAACATAAAAAGCATCCCTGAGTTTCATGAGTAGTTTTATTACTGGGATAAGCCATTAATGAAAATTGGACATGTTATAAAAGTATTTCTTTACAAAGTTGACCACAATGCTCTGAACAATAGGGAGATCAGCATAAATAGAATCAGGGACAAAACTTAATATTTCAAAAATTTGTATAGAGCAACCATATTTTATAGAGAGAATGCCGAATTATATACTTGAGTAAATATTAAGTTCAAGCACATATTACCAGAACGTTTATTTTGTTGATGTTAAGTTAGATTATACTTTCCCAAAGCAAATCAATAAAGTCTGTCTAATGCCATTAGTATATTCTAGCCACAATTTAAATAAAAGCCTTGCCCATTACCAGGGCATGAACAGTTCTGAGTGGGTTGTGCTGCTCTTGATGAGTGTCTTAAAGATATTAGCCAAAGAGATCAGGCTATGTTACTGGTGGGAGAGTCTGGGTTGTGGGAATGGAGGTCTCCATCCTTGGATTCCCAGGAGAAGATTTAGGTGGCAATCTGTGCTGGAATAAAGACAGCCAGAAGGAAAGTAGCAAGCACAAAGAAGTTTATTAAAGCAAAAGTACACTCTTAAGGTGGGAAAGTGGGTAGGTGCTGGGAGGTATAACTGACTAGAAGTTGCTTTGGAATTAGACTTTTATAATGTCTCTCTGGGTTGGGAGGAGCTGTGAGTACAGTCCAGTGGCCTCTAATGGAGGCTCCTTCTAGTCATTTGGGAAACTCCACCCACAGATTGGGAGGGGGAATTTTTAACCCTACAAGGTTGTCACTGGAAGTGTCAGGTGTCATGGCAGCCTTTCTTCATGGGGAGGATGTACTCAAAATGCAAATGCATTGTAATTAGTCTAGGGGTTACCTTGGGGGCAGAGGTGGAAGAGGAGAGGGAATGTTCTGCTCCTGTGGCTCCTTAATTGCCAGTCCCAGGGTCTTAGAAACCACAAGATCAGGATGTTGTGCCCCGCCAATGATTTTAATGATTTTAATGTGTAGCTTATTTATCACCATCCTTGCTGCTAGCTCATGTCTCTATCATTTCTTTTCAATGACTTGGGACTCTGCCTTGGGCATTCTTTCTACTTCTCACACCTAGTTTCTACCTAACACTTGTAGGTTGTTTTTTTTTTTTAAGGTTTTATTTATTTATTTATTTGACAGACAGAGATCACAAGTAGGCAGAGAGGCAGGCAGAGAGAGAGGAGGAAGCAGGCCCCCTGCTGAGCAGAGAGCCCAATGCAAGGCTCCATCCCAGGATCCCAAGATCATGACCTGAGCCGAAGGCAAAGGCTTTAACCCACTGAGCCACCCAGGCACCCCTGTAGAGTGGATTTTGCGAAGTTTGGATTTTCCTCCTTGCTAAAAGCAAAAATATTTGTGACAAAACCTGACCATTCAGGGTTGCCTAATGAGAGACATTGTTATTAGGAAAGTGGGAGTCAGAGGTGTATGTGGTGTGTGTGCTTGCGTGCATGTCAGTGTGCATGCACAAGCACGAACATGTGTGTTTGTAAAGTACTTAATAAAAATGCTGATGAAAAGTTTTCAGCTCTCAGGAAATAATGAGAACAGCTAGAATCTGATTCTATTGCTGCTGTCCAGGAGGAAAATCTCATTAACAATCTGAAGAAGGAAACTAAGGAAGAAAAGAGGAGAAACACTACTCTTAAAGCGAGTATCTCCAGGGGCCAACTGGTTACCCAAAAAGGGCTCACAGTGGTAGGCAGTCTGCAAGTTCATCATATTTCAGAGTCTGTTCTTTGTCTTTGCATAATAAAAAGCTTGTTTATTTGTTGTCTAGTTCACTGACAGTTGACTAAGCTATGGTGGATTTGTTAAACCTGACTAAACTATTTAGGTCTACCTAAAACCGTTACTATGCTCATTTAATCATTTGCAGTTAGAAATGTAACTTAAGGGACGCCTGGGTGGCTCGGTTGGTTAAGCAGGTGCCTTCGGCTCAGGTCATGATCCCAGCGGGATCCCAGTGGGATCAAGTCCCACATCGGGCTTCTTGCTCGGCAGGGAGCCAGCTTCTCCCTCTGCCTCTGCCTACCACTCTGTCTGCCTGTGCTTGCTCTCTCTCTTTCTCTCTAACAAATAAATAAATAAAATCTTAAAAAAAAAAAAAAAAAAGAAGGAAATGTAATTTAAGAGAAACAGCATGAAATCACAGCAAGGATACTATATGTATTCTTGATGGCTAGTATGTTTGAGCTCTGATAGTTTACTATATACATTTCCATTTTAGAGATACCTACCTAGGGAACATGGTTCATTACATCATGCCCTCCCCTAGACAAGGCTTATGACCAACTGAAAAAGTGTTATTCTTAAGATTTCTTTTTTCTAGTCATATATATACATATATATTTCCCAACTTTTATTAAGCTCTTTATTTTTTATTCTTTATTCTATAATGTAACCAATAACCTTGCCAATTAAATATGTTAATATACTCATATTCATCATGTTAGCTATTTTATTTTGGGGGCACCTGGGTGGCTCAGTGGGTTAGGACCTCTGCCTTTGGCTCAGGTCGTGGTCCCTGGGTCCTGAGGTCCTGGGGTTGAGCCCCGCATGGGGCTCTCTGCTCGGCGGGGAGCCTGCTTCCCCCTTTCTCTCTGCCTGCCTCTGCCTACTTGTGATCTCTGTCTGCCAAATAGATAGATAAAATCTTTAAAAAAATTATTTTTTGTGTTTATGTGTATAGTCTTATACTACTAGAGAAGAGGAAACATATAATCCATTGCTGTATTGATAACATTTACCATAATACCTGGTATACTATATTGTCTTAATAAGTAATACCTTTAAAAATTAATGTTTTCAAAAACAATAAAAGTTCCATTCACAGATTTAGGTAGTATAGGTTAATTGGTTAACAGTGCAGGGTGAATCAGATTACTAGGGTTTGAATCCAGGTACTTGTAGTTGTTTAACCTTGGGCAAATTACTTTACTTCACTAAGCTAATTTTCTCATCTATGTCATAAGACTGATGAATCTGATTGTTTAGAAAGACCTTTGCAATATATCTGGCCCAGAAGAAGTGCTCAGTACATCTTATCTATTCATATCATTTAAGGTGAATTATTTTATAGATGAATTTCATTTATGGCCTGTTAATTTCCCCAGTTTAATCAAATTTTCAGTGGATAACTTAATTTCCAATTTTCTAGATCCCTTTGTCTCCTTCCCAAATCCTACCTACCACAAAGAACCACCTACAAAAAGCAAATTGAAAAGCAACTAGCTTGTTTGGAAATATTGGTCAAAATAAATTGTTTGTAAACCTTCAACAAAAGCTATCTGAAATCAAGACAGGTTAGTATTAAGTGGTAAAATGCTGAGACGTAATTCATTTTAACAAATACCTGTTAAGAATCAACTATATGCTCACTGGTGTACTAGAAAAAGAAGGAAATAATTACATTTATTGATTGCCTACTCTAAACTTCCTCGTGCTGCATACAACACACGTCACCTTACTTAAGTTTATGCTGTGTAGTAGGTTTTCTTATTTCTTATTTCTTATTTCAGATTAATCCATACTGTTTCCAAAGCTAAACCTCGTTGTTAGGCACTGTGGATAAGATTTAATGAATGAAGGAAAGGCTTTAAACAAAACTGTCTAATACCCATACAATGTTAGCACTAGGCCAGTGGTTTCTAAACATTTAACTCTAGCATGGGGACTTCAGTAAAATAAAAGCTCAGTATAAAAAAAAAAAAAAAGCTCAATATATAGAAAAAACACTAATGAGTGCTACTTTGGTTGAAGTAGGTTTAGTGGATTTCATTCTCTCTCTCTCATTTCTCTTTCTTAGTTATTTATGTCAATATAGACTCATATCTTTCTATTTTATACAATGCTATAATAAATTCCTATCAACTATTCCCTGATTTGATCAGTAGTAGCCTCTTTAAGCCTGTGTTGTTTTGAAACGTCCTCATCATTCTCAGAGTACTTCCCAACTTTCTGGTCTATCAAGACTTTTCCAGACTCATACCTGCCCCAAACCTGAAGTCAGTCATTTTATTAAGGAGTTCTGGTTTCTTTTATACAAGAATAGGTACTTAGAAACCAAGATATGAGTGCTAGGTGTTCTCATTACTACTGTCATTTATATACTTATTTCCAATACATTAGAAATCCAATAGTCTAATATTTCCTATATATACAAGTGTATTTTTTATATATGGCTCAAATTATTAAAAAAATACTGTGATGCATTATTTCTAGGCTCTTTTAGAAGACACATATTCAATATCTGATGGATGTACATTTCATGAAAATTTCCTGAGTTTGCCTTCTCAGTTCCTGTGGTTTACTAAATGACCAAAAGTTTCAGCTGCCTTGTGATTGAATTTCTGTATTCAATGGTGGTGGGATGTACTAAACCCTAAATACAGTTGCCATATCAGTGACCCTGATATTAGAAATGGACCAAAAAGATTAATTGAAAATTAATTAGGAAAAAAGAAAAAAATTAGGAAATAAGGAAAAAATTAATTCTTCCTTCTAATAACAAAAGACTGTAAACCTCACTCAGCCTGCTTCTGTTCTCTTGACTGGATTTTGTATGTTTTTGGCTCTAAAGATGGGTAAATTTTCACACCAAGGTCTAAAGACCTTTCAATTTAAATAAACACTTTTTATTTTTCTTACACTTTATTCCTGATGACACTGTACAACTATTATATATTTTAACTTATATTTAATGGAATATCTCTCATGACTTTCTCCGCTTAGGCAGAACATTCAGCATTATTGTGGTTTTACATCCCTATCTAGTCTTTGTTGTCTCATCTCCAGGACTTTAACTTCATTCATTCTATCTAAAATGGTTTTCCCCTCTGGCTCTGTTGGTCATCTGTTATCTCTCTTTCAAGGCCCATTTCTATAGAACTTTCCTGTCAACTATCCTCCCTCAGTAAGAGGAGACTTGCCTATTTCTGTTATCTATTGCTTATAAATGAAAAAAAATGCTACATTTTGCAATTTTTTTTTTCTTATTGGCTTGCATTCCAACAGCAGTGCATGCTAGTAGAGTAGATTTCATGTGAATTTGCCTTTGCATCCTCTATAGCATCTAACACTGTTCAGAAAGAAAGGAAATAATCCCATTGAGCCCATCGAGCCACTTCAATGTGGTTGGAATTTGTTGGATAATGGTAGTAATTTGTTTTCTATAAAATCATTATTGCTACTAGGCTCTAAGGAAACATTGCATAATTCTTTACCAGGATAGTGGGGCCTAGAGAATGTGAGAATGAAACTGTTCCACATGTGAGTTTGCATGATGGTATTTCCTCATAGAGCTTTCTTCACCAAGTGTTCTGTGGATAGCACTAAGTTTATCTGAGAACCCAGGAGTGTATAATATATAGCAAATATTTGTAAAATATGTTAAATAGATGACTTAATTGACCATAGTGGAGAGAAGTGAACAGTACTGAGAAATGCACACACATATAAAAATATCCTCAAGGTTCTTAAATTTCTCTGTATTCACGGATTAACATGCATTGCTTCATGAAATTGATGAAAAAGTATCTATTAGTTAGTTGTCCAGAGTAAAAGTTAAGAATCCTGAGTTGCAGAAATAATTTCCCCTTTTCTTTAACTATAGTGGATTTTCAGAATTAAAAATAGAAATGTAGGAAAAAGTGTTCTTATCACTCAGCCTTTGATAAGTAAACATAGTCTATTTTCATTTCTACTTCTACATGGAAAACATTTTTTTTAAAAATATTTTATTTATTTATTTGAGAGACAGAGATCACAACTAGGCAGAGAAGCAGGCAGAGAGAGAGGAGGAAGCAGGATCCTTGCTGAGCAGAGAGCCTGATGCATGGCTCATCCCAGGACCCCGGGACCATGACCTGAGCCGATAGCAGAGGCTTTAACCCACTGAGCCACCCAGGTGCCCCTGGAAAACACTTTTCTTAATAAAGACTGAAAAATTTCCTGAAATAGTTTAAAATAAAATTAAGGTAAAATTGACTTCATTAATTTTACATTATCCCATGATTTATACGTTTGTTTTTAAAAAAGACATAATTAAAATTTAACTGCATTTTAGTTTTTGTTTTTGTTTTTTTTTAATTTGGGGGGATCTGTTAATTCTTTTTTTTTTTTTTTTAATTAAGCTCTCCATCCTATATGAGACTTGAACTCATGATCCCAAGATCAAGAGTTAATCTCTACTGACTGAACCAGCCAGACTCCCCAGTTTAACTGCATTTTTTTTTTTAAGTTTAACTGCTTTTTAACATTTTTTTTTTTTTGGTCTACAACTGAAAATTTGCCACTTACTCAGATTTTGATATTGCATAAATGATACTAAAGCATATGAATTTGAAACTGTGTTAGCAAAGAATACATTTAAGTTAGGATATACTGCCGAACCAAAAAAAAAGAAAGAAAAGAAAACTTCATAGGTCATTGAGAGCAACATGATAGTAAACATTTGATTTACTGTGTAAATCTCTCTGGGTTATTTTACACAATGGAAAATATAGTATAGTGTCTGTTTAGCTCTCTTGATTATTTCATGCAATAAAAAGGGTATTTTTCTTTCAGTACAGAACTTTCCTGGGTCAAACCTCAGGAAACAAAAAAAGATGATTTTTCTATTTACTCTGAACAGGACAGTATTGAAAAATACTTTGTTTTTGTAATGGAGGTGCTGTGATAGCCCAGATCTTAGTGACTACTTACAGTATCTTTGTGATGTTCAATAAAGGAGAAATGAAGAAATAAAATTGTCATTTTCTTAGAGTTCTATCTAAGCTTTCATTCCCATGGCCAATATAAAGCATGTTTGTTGGAAACAATCTTTGATTGGAATGAGATGCTTGGTCTGTTCATAGAAAGATGGATGACCTAAAGAGTTCTTGCTTTGCTAGCTCTGGGAGGAACAGTAGTGCATGTATGCCTGTTTGTTCTTTGTTAAAACTTCAAAGAGGTTTTCTTCTAGTGGTGTATGCTACTTTCTTTTGGAAGTTTTTAACAAGATCACAGTCCAGCTAAGAATGCATCAGGATTTACTCCTACTGTCCTTGATTTCATTTCCCAATTATGGAAAAGAACAGTCATTGCAGAATATCAGAATGATGTGACAATCATTGTAATATGAAGAGAGAAGACGCTGGCTCATCAAAGTTTAGTTCATTGTTATGTTTGGGATTTTCACACACAACTCAGTTAACCTTCCAGTGGCAGAGAAGGTAAGAATAAATCCTCACCATAAATATGTTTTATTATCCTTTTTGTTATGGCCCTTCTAACTATTCAGTTCTACTTTCTCTCCTCATTTTTTGCTTTCCCAAATTGGCATTCAGTTTGTAAAGGCTTCAGTAGATTCTTTCATTAGATAAAAGTCAAATGACTCCCCTTTCCGTCATATGGCCCTTTGTGTCTCATGGTTCTTTACGTTTGGTTCCTGTCTCCTTTTTTAATCTCTCACCTCTTGTCACAAGATACCCAAAGTCAAGCCATAGCAAGTGCTCAGAATTGCCAGGACAGATCCTACTCTCTAACCCTAACCCTTGTATACATGGCGGGTCTCCTTCCCTAGATTGTTGATCTTTAGCTTTATACACTTGGGGAACTCCTTTTCATCCTTGATCACACAGTTCTGATGTCATCTGTAATGTCATCTTCCCTTCTCTGTTCAGAACTGATTTCTTATTCCTATATTTGTTGAAATTACAGTATTATTATTCTTTCTGTCCATCTCTGCCCTCTGTAAAAATCCCTAAGAACAAGCATTATGTTTTAC
The DNA here is from genome assembly GCA_003697995.1 of Taxidea taxus jeffersonii. Classification (NCBI taxonomy): domain Eukaryota; kingdom Metazoa; phylum Chordata; class Mammalia; order Carnivora; family Mustelidae; genus Taxidea; species Taxidea taxus. The sequence continues at coordinate 42,919 of ML111107.1, forward strand.
CTATTTTTGCATCCTATGTGTAATACCTAGGTATAGTCCCTGGCACATATTAGATGCTCAGTAATATGACTGAATTGAAAACTACCACTCATTTCACCACATCTCCTTGGTGGTTATGTCTCTCCTAGTTAGCAAGCTATACTAAGTATCTGTTTATAGAATTTACTTTTCTTTCAGTTCTAATCTTTTAATGCTCCATCATTACCTTTCATTTTCTCCTAAATTATAAGAACTACATTTCTTGCATAACTATGTCTCCCTGGTATGAACTCAGGTATTTTACAAGGTGCCCTATTCAAATGAACCTGGACACTCAGAATTTTTAAAGACCTCGAGCTACTATAATTGCTGCCCCAAAGTCTGTTTGTAGCCCATGAAAAAACTGGATGTAAAATAGTTAAGTAGTAAAATATCCGAGCTATTGTGAACTTTGGTATCTCACAAAGGAAATAGTGTAATATCCATGTTTCTACATACTATTTGCAGAATTAATACAATTTCAAAGTATCTTATATTCCCTCTAAAAGTAATAAGAAAATATACCTCTCATTAGCACAATGTGGTCAGAATACTGAGGCAACTGGTTGAGAACATAGGGATACAGAATAGAAAGGAAAAGGAAACCATAGGCTACCAAAATACAGAGAGAATCAAATTCTTGGTAATAGGTAACCAGTGACTTCTATCATACAGCAGATTAAAAAAACTTCTTCTCTTAAGTGCAATTTATTTTTTAAAAAGTGTACTTAAAGTAGACTTCATTCAAACTCTTGAGGCAAGATGTCTATTTACTCAATAATAAGGACCGAGGTGTAAGTAATCAATTCATCAAAGAAAGAAGTAGCATACAAAACATAGGAAAAGATAATTAGGACAAAACAAAAAGAAAATAGATTAGTATCACAGATAATATATTCGGTTCAGAGATTTCACCAAACTTAAATGCTAAATTGGAAATTTATATCAGAATTATTCTAGATAGACTGCATCATCTGCTAAATGTATTTATGTCGATGTTAACTATTTAGTATGAATTCAAGGTACTCTTAAGCTTGTGTGTTTATTTTATTGATAGAAGAGTTCCTCGGGTAACTCTTACCTTTTTATGTTCTACCAAGTTTCTACTTGGTTTACATGGTCACTATAGATGATATAAAACAAGTCATAAAGTGAAATGCAGAAAAAATTAAAAGCAGACCTGAAATTGATTTTTAAAACCCCAAATAAACAAAAACATGCAGTTTATAGACTTTGTGTGCAGGGACAAGCATGTCAACAAGCCTCAGTGTGTTTTGGAAGTTATCACTGCGTACAACATATGGTTCTTCATCTGCATCCTGCTGAACCTTAGACACCAGCAAAGGGTTGATTTGGGTCAGTAACACACAACCAAAACATTAACTTCAAAACAGAACATTTTGTAACATAAACAAAGAGGTTAAACTAAAAACTATTTTTGTGTTTAAGTGAACAAAACCACAGGTATCTCAAAAACCATGATTCTAAAAACATTTTCTGTAGAACATCCCATTAGAATACATTATCTTCTTAAAAAAAAATTCAATGGCCAGATATTTGGAGATGCTGGAGTTGTTTGGAAATTGTTCTAGGGTTGCTTGTGGAATCTAAAAAAATAAACTTAATCCCTCATTTACAAAGTCACTCCATGAACAGAGCCATTGCTTTCCAATAAGTCAGTTTTTTTTCCTTATAAAAACAGTTTTACTTTCGGAGCACCTGAGTGACTCAGTGGGTTAAAGCCTCTGCCTTCGGCTCGGGTCATGATCCCAGGGTGCTGGGATAGAGGCCCACATCAGGCTCTCTGCTCTGCGGTGGGCCTGCTTTCTCCTCTCTCTCTCTCTCTGCCTGCCTCTCTGTCTACTTGTGATTTCTGTCTGTCAAATAAATAAAATCTTTAAAAAAAAAAACAGTTTTACTTTCTTAAATTCTCTCTTGCTGTGGTTTGAGAGCTTTTTGTTTTAACAAACCATCAGAAAACTGCGGTTATTTTTCCCCTTAAGTATGCTGATTATATTCAGTGGCTTTAATGATCACTTTTGTGTCAATGGCTACAAAATAAAAATTAAAAAGCTTTTTCTAGATTTTAATGATATCAGTTTATTTCAGAAATAAATGGAGTACTAGGCAAGCTTGAATTGAACATCTCTATATGCCCTAATTCACTTCTACAGCTTTCTTAGCCCCCACATTGCTTGTGTTGTTTTATAGTCTGAGCACAGAGGTACATTTGGAGAAGCATTTGGATGAAACGTGGTAAGAAATAAATTGAAATATATTGAGCGTCCCAATCCCAGGACACCCATATGAAACTCTGGAATGTAACCTTTGAAAAACTCTGATGACCTTGTGAATTGGCAAGAAACATCAAAATAGGAGCTTATATTGTGTACACTCCAAATCCAAAAGTTAGACCCATCTTCTATTGTGAAACAATGGCCTTTGTTTCAGTGTCTGTTATGGCAGATTCTTGAGTTTGATGAGGTGAGACTCTTTAATTTAATTCTGAGTAGAGCACATTGGATCCTAATGAGCCGGGTTTTCCCAAATGCCTAATTCACTTTGTCTATAGTTAGCTGCTTAGGGAGGCCACTAGAAGTCCATTAGATTAGAATGAAAAAAAAAAAAAAAAACCAAGAAAACAAAACAAAACAAAAAAACAGGTCCCATGTGACCTAAGGGAGACAATACACCTCACTGTGGAATTACAGCCAAGTTCCTGGCTTACTGAAAGTTAAAATGATAAGGAAGAAGTAAGTATTTATTTACTTTTTATTTAAACTTTAGCTGTTTTTAAAATTTTTTTTTTATTTTTATATAAACATATAATGTAACCCCACCCCCCTCTCCCAACACCCCTCCCCATCCCCCTCAGTTTGTTTTATGACATTAAGAGTCTCTTTTGGTTTGTCTCCCTCCCGATCCCATCTTGTTTCATTTATTCTTTTCCTACCCCCTTAACCCCCACCCCTGTTGCATTTCCACTTCCTCATATCAGGGAGATCATATGATAGTTGTCTTTTTCTGATTGATTGACTTATTTTGCTAAGCATAATACCCCTAGCTTTTTTTTTTTAATAGGAAATAATATCCATGTGACTAAAAGGATAATTCTGCCCATCTATCATTGCAACAATAACCAAAAACGTTTAGATGGATTTTCACCAAATTTGAAGGTTAATGTTAGAGTGGCTGAACTTAAAACCTAGGCTGGATGGTATGCTCAATATTTATAGGGATAGCAGAACAGCACAGCTCACCCAGGGCCTGCCTGGCATATAGTAAGCACTCAGTTTCTACTCAGTAAGTGCCAGCTTTCTTTTTTTTTTTTTTTAAGATTTATTCATTTCATTTGAGAGAGAAAGAGAGTGGGACTGGGGTGGGGTGGGGGTTGAGGAGGCAGAGGGAAAGAGAGAATCTCCAGCAGACTTCTGCTGCACAAGGAGTCAGGTGACGCAGAGCTTGATCCCAAGACACTCATGACCTGAGCCAAAATCAAGAGTCAGATGCTTAAGGGACTGAACCACTCAGGCACCCGTTTACGATTTCCTTCATTGTCATCATCCACATCATACTTATAGGTTCCAAAGTCAACCTAGATTCTTTTTTTTTTACTGACCATACATTTCACCCACCCCATCTTTTTTTTTTTTTTTTAAGTTTTTCTATTGGAGAAAATAAGTGAGGAAATCTTACTTAAATTTTATGAAATCATTTTCACCTTTATTTATATTTTCTGGGTAAGGAAGGGGTCTGAGGGCAGGGTTACTTTGAAAGGACACAGAGTCCCCATTATTCTTTCAGTGTTTACTGCTCACATATCTAGCATTGTCACAGCTCTCCATGCATACATCTTGCACATTTTTTTGCCAGGAAAAGAAATTCTGATTTTGTTTTATTTCCCATTGTCATGTGGTAATAAAGAAATCTATTGCCCAGATCTGAAGCATATTGTGTAATTTTTAAATTATTTATTTGAGAGAGAAACAGAAGCTGGGGAGGGGCAGAAGGAGAAGCAGGCTCCCCGCTGAGCAGGAAGCCCAGGGTGAGGCTCCAGGCTCCACGCTCCATTCCGGGATCCGGAATCCATACCTGAGCTGAAGGCAGACACTTAACCTCTTACCTAACTGAGCCACCCAGGTATCCCCACATTGTGTAATTTTACTTACATGTGTTAACTTCCATCTCATTATAGTGAAGTCATGGTTCAAATGCATGAGGCAACATGATTGTTGCTGATGAAAAAATAATTCCTAACCTTTTTAAGATTTATTTCCATTTAACCATAGAATAAAAAGTTCCTCTTAAGCTGTCAGGCTTTCATAGAACCTCTCCTTTAGGACATGAATTAGGACATTTGCTTATCCTGTGGTAGAACATACAAAAATTTAGTGGTCTTCTCTAACCTGGTCCTCCCAGCCCCTCATTATATTTCAGAAATGTTCGCTATTATCTTGTCTGTTTCATTTTTCCTTCCACCATAATTTCCAAAAATTCTGATTTTACAATTTATGTAAGATGATATAATCTGTTTTTTGATAGCTGTGTTATTTTCCGACGTTCAGATATATATAGCAAGCAAATGCCCTTTTCCTCTTACCCTTGATTTTAGAGTGTGCCTTATAACTGACTGGTGTATTTTCTTGTTGCAGTAATAATTTCTTACAGTAATTTCATAATTAAAAATTTCAATTATTTTCATAATCCTAGCAGTTCATTACCTAGAAAATCAAACACTGCCAATTCTAAACACAACGCAGAGGCGTAGTAACCACTTGGTATCATAAAAATGATT
>ML111107.1:48131-73267 GCA_003697995.1 Taxidea taxus jeffersonii
TAAGTTAATAAAGTCTATAGAAGATAAACGGAGCTGTTGGGAAAAGAGAAACTGATGGAATGGAAATTAGATGTAGGAACCAGTTGTAATTAAGAGCTACTTTAGAAATAGCCAATTAGGTAAGAGATCTTTCCATCTGAGAGTAGAAGCCAAAGCATTTATAAACTTTCTCATGGACTAAAAGTGGAAAGGCCATTATAGCAATGAGAAAGAAACACACTTATGGAAGTGATTAAGGATTAGTATGTGGAAGACAGAAATGGTTAAGGTTAATTGCTTTGTAATATCAAGCAACAGACCCAAAGACTTTTAACCCTATAGTAAATGTTATCTTTGAACTTTGCAGTTGTTTGTAGTTGTTATGAGTCTGATGAAAACATTCATGCTTTATTTGGTTTATCTTTTTATTCCTTTGCTTGTTAGGCAATAAACAAGCCCTTTTGTATCTATTTGCTATTTGGGCACTCAATATTTTATTTCTGCAGTTTCTTTTGAGATACAACTTTCAGGCATACCTATAAGAAAACACAGCATGCTGAATTTAGCATCCAAGAACTATTCTTATCCATCTGTTTTCTTTAAAGTTGTAGATGTTTAAGATAGTGCAACTAATTTCTAACATTTTGAAAATGGAATCTTCTCATTATACTACTAGGTACACTGCATATGTTTGTATGTTGTTTTAGCAAAGTTTTCAAATTCATTGTCTCACTTGATCTTCACAAGATCCCTTTAGGTAAGCAGAACAGGTGTTGTTATCATTGTTTGACACAAAAATAAGGTAGAAAGAGGGAAAGTGTCTTGCCTGAAAATTCATAACAAATTACTTGGGAGAGCTCTAATTAGATTTTACAGCTTCTCTGTTTTATTCAGTATCTTTAGCATACTATTCTGTCATAATTTTTCATGTGTTCTTTTAAGTTTCAACCATGTATTTATTTTATTCAAAATAACTTACAGAAAATTGAGCATATAGACACACATTCTACTCTCAAAGCTTTATAACACCCTTTTTACAAATCACTTTACTACCCAAACTTATTTCCTTAAATGTTGCAGAACTTCAATATTTATGTATGGTACTATGGCACTGTGTTCATTCTTCTCAAGCTGTCTTCCAATGTATGGACTTCCAAAGGGCCTCTGAGTTTTATTTCCTCTTAGAGTACCTTGTGCAGATATTTGTGACTTCTAATCCATGGAACATTATTTTCTACCATAGTCTATTTTATATTTTATTTTGAACATAGCATGCTTGAGGAACCAATGAATATGGACAGATAAGATATGGCAGTAAACGCCAACTCCAAATGGGAAATATGAGTTCAAGGGATAAAAAAAAATAAATCAACACTCACTTAGAATTTACTAAGAGTCAGACATTGTTTTAAGCAGTTTATGTAAGAGACTACATAGTTGCTGTATTAAGCACTGAATTTCCTTCTAGCTAGATTAAAAAGGAAGAGAGATAGGAGAAAGGGAGGGAGGAAGAGGAATAAAAGAAGGGAAGGAGGGAGAAAGAGAATGATATGCTATGTATAATTTTTCAGATCTTACCATGTTCAAAGATTTGCATGCATTAATTCATGTGATTGTCATAATAACCCTATTAGGTAAGTTTTACTGAAGATCCTATTTTATTTTTTTAAAGATTTTATTTTTATTTATTTGACAGAGATCACAAGTAGGCAGAGAGGCAGGCAGAGAGAGAGGAGGAAGCAGGCTCCTGCTGAGCAGAGAGGCCGATGCGGGGCTCGATCCCAGGACCCTGGGATCATGACCTGAGCTGAAGGCAGAGGCTTAACCCACTGAGCCACCCAGGCACCCCAAGATCCTATTTTAAATAGGAGGAAACAGACACAGAATGGTGAAGTAACTTGATGTAGGATACACAGTCATAAGTGTTACGGCTGGGATTCTGACCCATGAATCTGGCTCCAGAGACAGCAAGTTTAACTTAATTTAGGCATATTGCTATTTCTACACCAGAAAAGTCTCCTTGTCAGAAAGCAGAAAACAAATTCCTCAGGAGACAGGTTTTCCTGGCACCAAGTACTTATACATTTATGAAGTGGAACCTTGTATGTCCAAGTAGGCAAAATTCTCAATAGCAGCTTAAGTGCAGAAAAAAGATTTCATGACTCTTCATCAGAGTCATTGAAAGAACCTGAAGTCAAAATTCAAATAAGTAAAGGGAATAGTTTTAAGTGTTTTCTATGGTTGATCAGAAAAAAATAAAAGGAATAATAACTTGGCTTCTAATGTTTGGTGATTAGTGCTTGGTGCCACTGAGTCAGGAAAACAAAATAAAATGTATTTTGATGGTGGTTATGAGACCAGAGCCATCACACAGTCTTGATTTCCTTTGAACACTTAACAGTGTCATCATTCATTGTTGGTATTTGGTATGAACTCAGGTTAAATCTGACCCCTGACCTTGCTTCATAACAAGTATAGAGTAGCCTTCAGAAGGAGTTAAGAATTGGGGCGCCTGAATGGCTTATTCAGTTAAGTGTCCAACTCTTGATTTCAGCTCAGGTCATGATCTCAGTGTCATGAGATTGAGCCCCATGTAGGCTCTTCCCTGGGCATGGAGCCTGCTTAAGATTCTCTTTTTCTCTCTCCCTATGCCCCCACCCCCACCCCTACCCACTCCCGCATGCTCTCTGTCTTAAAGAAAAAGAAAAAAAAAAAAAAGACGAGTTAGGAATCATTTTACCATGCAAGATTATATCACCTCTGACTCTAGACTTGTTTGTCTTCTACTAGATAATTTCTCCACCTCAGTGAATTGCCAGGCTGAGCAGCCATGTGCTGGTAGGGAAGCTACCAGCACAGGGAAGCTAATCAAGAACACCTTAACATTCCTCTCAGCCTGACTGAACTTTGGATTGATTTCTTTCTGACTATAGGACCTTGACCTCCCTTTTCTTAGAACATTTACTTTGGAAAACTTGTAATTTGTAAATTGTTTCACTGCTCCTTTGACATGTCAATCTTCTACAATCCTGGAATATCTTTCTGGAGGACCTGGGGGCCATCCCTATGGAGTGCAACCATCAAGAAAAGTGTCCCATTTCCCAATCTGTGTGGGAGAGTAGAAGCCTAATTCCAGAAAGCACTGGTTAACAAGCATGGGTGATCTAATCACATTGACCAGTCTTGCCCTGATGTCCTCCAGTACTTTTCCACTAGCTCACCCTGGTTCTTAAAATATCTCCTACCTTTTGTTTCATACTTGAGTTCAATTTTTCTTCCTTATTGCAATAGTCCTGAATAAAGCCTTTCTTGTCTGCTTAGCTCCATCTGGTACAATTATTCTTTGACATCGTTCAGCTCCATGTGTAATTTTTGAGGCCATTTTCATCTTCCAGGAGAAAAGACTCCATAGGAGTTGTCGGTCAGACAGAGAAGGGTCTTCTAGGTCCACATTGTATGTGTGTGTGTGTGTGTGTGTGTGTGTGTGTGTGTGTGTGTGTGTGTTTGGGGGGGCAGATAGAAGGGTACCACTGGGTATTTTAATCAGTGCTTCTTGAATACCTAAGAAATGAAGAAAACTTCAATTTTGTTTCCACCTGAAATGTTACAAGTGAAGTAGGACTTTAAGGACATTTTACAAGGATTCTGAAAATTTTTCTCATTTAATTTTGTCTTAAAAGGATCATATTTTTCTTAACTCTGGTATTTACCCCCTTCTACTGTTATATTGATCGTGGGTATGAGACTACAGCCATCTTACTATGTGGCATATATTTGTTTATCAAGGATATTCCATGATATTATTAGAGAAAAAAACATTTCCTCGAGTGAAATTTTACTATATCCTTTATTGTGATTCAAGTATGGATGAATATAAAAGAAGGATAGGACTTTTTTCAGTCTTCAAAATCTCCTACCCTAGGGGCACCAGGAAGGCTTAGTGGATTAAGCCTCTGTCTTCAGCTCAGGTCATGATCTCAAGGTTCTGGGATCGAGCCCTACATCGGGGTCTCTGCTCAGCAGGGAGCCTGCTTCCCCCCTCCCCCCCGACTGCCTCTAGTTGTGATTTCTTTCTGTCAAATAAATAAATAAAATCTCCTAAGGGGAAAAAAAAATCTACCCTAAATAGAAAACCATAATATTTAATTGCCAAGATTATCATTATGTCATATAACCTTCTTACCTTAACTGATTACAAATTTTATTTTATCACTGTTTTTTACTACTATTATGACTATTATTATACTATTATTATACTTTATTACTGATCAATGTTCCATGTCTATTTTTTAAAATACAGATTTAAATGCTTAAAGATTACTTGACTTGAAGGGCAAACAAAACTTATAAAGCCTTTCTATGGCCTACCACATTAGGCACAGGAAGGAAAATATTGAATAATGTGAAATATTTTAAATAATATTCTAAAGTAAGTTAACATCATAATATAAAAAAGTGTATGCACATGGGCAAGGAACATTTGGATAAACTTCTAGTGGCTACAAGTGGTTTCTGCCCTGCCCTCTGGTTCCAAAGATTTATTTTTATTACTTACTCCATCTAGAACTCATCTCAGGCTGAGGACCCCTATTCCCCATCTCAGCTGCAACCTCCACTATCTCTGTGGTCTTTTCTGACCATTCTTCCTGATCCAGAATTACTGATCTCACCATCACCAGATACTTTTCACATCACAGACTCCCTTCTTCAGCTCTGCAATTATGAAACTGTTTTGCTTCTGACCCATGTGAACCATTTGGGCTTGATTACCCTGCTTTGCCAGCTTCTATTCTTTGGTTGTCACTGGGCAAATAGAGGCAATATTAGTATGATAGTATCCCAAAAGTTGGAGCGAGATGGTATTAGAACAGGAGTAACTAGGAGGGGAGAATGTGGAGGATAGGTTAACGGGTAGAAAAAAGGAAACATTTTCTACCTCTTCCCAGCACCTCCTGGTGGTCTAATATCAGATTTTCTCCTTCTGATTTTATTGGCTGCCTAGACTTCTACTGTAAAGATACCTTATTGTTTATCTAGCCATTATATTGTTGCTGAGCTTTTAGACCTTTCTAATGTCTAATTTTTAAACATCATGTGGACAGAAGCACTGTTAAGCTTTTCCTTAATTTTCCTCAAAATATATAAAGATATATAAAACCAATATATAAATGAAATGAAGTGTACATGACATCTGAGACTCTTATTTTCATCCATGCCTAGAGAAATTTGAACAGCCTCTCCCATCAGTGTGTTATAATCAACCATATGAAATGTTTAATGATCAAATATATTTGACCATTAAAAATTGCATTTTATATGGTTCCATCTGATGTGTATCATTGTGCACAAAATAACAATAATTTGCTTTGTTCTTTTTTGTCTAGGTTATTTGTACTTGTTTATTTGTAAAAATTCCTTGGAAAGTTCATTCTCACACCAAATCACATAAATATTTGCCTGTTTTTAAAATTAATTTATGACTCATTTCCACGAATATAATTCTTTAGATTATTTTAAAATGCATTTTGGGGTATGGTGTATGGTACCTTATTATTCTTTTATTTTTTAGAAATGGTTACTACAGTAAGATTTCTTTTCCCACTAATTTTATTTTATTATTTTTTTAAAGATTTTTATTTATTTATTTGACAGAGATCACAAGTAGGCAGAGAGGCAGGCAGAGACAGAGAGAGTGGGAAGCAGGCTCTCCACTGAGCAGAGAGCCTGATGTGGGGCTCTATCCCAGGACCCTGAGATCATGACCTGAGCTGAAGGCAGAGGCTTTAACCCACTGAGCCCCTTCCCACTAATTTTAAATGCCATGTTTACTTTATATGAAACTATTAACTATATTAGGGTCTCTCTCCTGAATAGAGAGCTTAAAGATTCTGGGAGAAGGGCGAGGCCTCTCAAAGTTAATTTTAAGTTTTTGCTGAGAGTAAGAAGTCCTTTGGTTGAAACAAGACACATGGGCCAGTTAATTTGCTGTTTGAGTTGATTAATTTTCACTCAGGAAGTATTCTTCATGACCCCAAGGAATTTGAAAAACAAGGAAAGGCAAAATAATACAACTAGCAGTTTCAAGAAACAACTGGAAAATTTTTTTCCTTTCTGATTCTTTCTATTTAAACTTTTGTGTTTTCGGTATTTTTCTGACTCATTTCTTTGTCATATTATGTCTTCTAACCAGTTAAGATGTCTTATTATTTTTTGAAGTAGAAAAATAATATGAGCAATTTTTTACAGAAAAAAAGTTAAAATATCTTCAAAATAGTCCTATGAAAACTTTAGAGGTAGAATGAAGTTGTACTAAGATATCTCAACTAGTCCATGAGTCATTTTATATTTTATTGACATTCAAGGGAGGAAGTGAAAAGCATCACATGGTGTTCAGTCAGGAAAATGAAGATTTAAGAAGTCATCCAGAATTTTCTCTTTTTCAACCATGAGAGTTGCAGAACTGGACTTAAGTTTGTTTTTACAAGTTAGAACAATGCAGTTCACCCAGCAAAGTCTACTGAACATTCTTAAGTAATATATTTGGCTCAGGATAATAATTGCAATGATATTTCAACTGCTCCACTCTTACTGTGGTGTGTAAGTGGTCTAAGACAATGCAGAATTGTGTTCCCATAAAACTTGAGTGAGGGGGGCACCTGGGTGGCTCAGTGGGTTAAAGCCTCTACCTTCAGCTCAGGTCATGATCCCAGGGTCCTGGGATAGAGTCCCACGTTGGGCTCTCTGCTCAACAGGGAGCCTGCTTCCTCCTCTCTCTCTGCCTGCCTCTCTGCCTACTTGTGATCTGTCAAATAAATAAATAAATGAAATCTTAAAAAAAAAACAACTTGAGTGAGGGACACAGTAATCTGAATTTCCAGTGATTTTTGCTTGTCATACCCTTCAATTTTTTTTTTCCAACATTTAAGAAACAGTCATGGTTTGGGGGCCACATAAAAACAGCTATAGCTAGATTTGACCTGTGGATTTGCTGACCCCTATTCTACACAATAAAATTAGATGAGAGTTTTAGGGAAATAGAATGGAATTTTCCAGCATAGAAACTTTGAGGCACTTTCAGTCCACCAGGGAGCAACCTCAAGAATTTAAATTTAAAATTTTAAACATCAAAGTATCTGAAGTAAATGGAAACGACATTGAAAAGAAGCAGAATAGAAGGGAAACACCCAATCATCTGAGTGTGATTTATTATAATTAAGAAATGACAAAAATAATCATATCCTTTATCAAGTGAAGCAGTAATCAATACACATGTCCCTAAATCTAAGATTATCTATCTATATAAAGGCATGTGGTTAAATAACTAAATTATCTGGTTTACTCATGTAAATCTCACTTTATTACATTGGGCTGGGGAGTTAGGGCTATGGAGTTCTTATGCTTCTCCATTTCACTTTGCACATATTGAAAATTAATGACTTCATTTGCTTCTATACTTAAAAATGCATGGTAGTACTAGAATTTCATAAAAAAATAGTTGCTATGTATTGATTCAACATATGTTTCTTGTCTACTTTGTGCTGTGTGCTACAATAAACAGTGGGATTAGAATGATAACACCGGTGGCAAGAATTTTTATTTGATCTGTGTCAAGATAGACATTAATGGAAGTGGCAATAACAACATTGTTTTGAACTTCAGAAAAGACTCACATTAATTAAAAGAGTCCACTCAGACATCATTGTGGTTATTAGATTAGCTAATATGATGGGTTTACTCAGATGCACCACATGCATTTTATAATACTTACATGACATTGATAAACTAATGAATTAAATTGAAAAATGCAAATTGGTCTACATACTCGGGGTATGGGAACAATTTGTTTACCAAGTTATAAATAGAAGGATATTCCACTAACATCCTTCTGGACAAATAAATGTTGTATTGAAGGGGCTGTGACTGGTTCCCATAAAAATGCATTAAAATTTCAGTGCCTGCTTGGGACATGTTTCAATCTGCCCTGCAATATTTCAGGAAGTCATAAAAAGAAACTTTTTGAAATATGATATAGAAGGTAACATATAATCAAAAATAAGCTCAGGGCATCAGTCATTGAAATAAAAATGAGTAAAGAAGAGGAACAAAATTGAAAATTATGTGTTGGCTTCCTCTAGGAAGAACTTTGTAAAATCATCTTTATGTTTAAATCTATAGGGGAAGAGAAAATTCCTAGCGTCTTAATTTCTAGTAAGTGCTCCAAAACTTACCATTAAATAACTTCAGCTTATTTTCGCCCACATGGCCACTGTTTGTATTAAGACTTCCTCCTTCCCCCTGGAAAAAAAAATCCCTCAAATTGAAACTCCTTTCCTTTAGGCCCCACCCATTCAGTCTCTTCAATCTGTATTATGCTCCCCCCGCCCCCCAATGCTAATGCATAAAAACTGTATAAAAAATGTAAACTGGGAACAAAAGGAGGCATTCAAAATACTAGGGAATTTTATATGATTTAGAATTGAATAGCATATTGCGGATTATCTTCTCAGGGTCTTCTAAATGTGACAGGTTATCAAAGATCTACTGAATAAAAGTAGACATGTTTAAAAATTAAAACCTGCCTTTTATAACATACTTCCCTGGCCATTGTGAGGATTAGCAAGGTTTGGGAATCACTGCTACAACAAAGCCGTAAAGTGCTGCTAATTTACCTAGATGGAGTTGATTAGCTCACATCCAGAGGAAGAGGGTGAGGAAGAGAGCTGCTCTAAAGAAAAGCTATCCTTTGATGGGGCTTGAAACGAGTAAAATTTCGGTAGGAAAAGGCAAGCACTGCATTGACTACTGGGACTGAATGAGCATCTACAGTGTACCAGGCGTAGTGCAGAGCATGTGTACATTTCATTGAAGGCTCACCAAGAAATAATTAGTTAAGTACTACTGTCATCCACGTGATTTTGATGGAGAGGATCAGTGACTTGATCTTGGGGACAGAGTTTGTTGCTGGGTAGCAACAGAACAGAAAGTCTGGTTTGGTTAAACAGTATGCTAGTTCTCTAGCAGCAAACTCCAAATTTGAGGGGAATTTAAACTTCCCTTCACTTATTCTGTCCCTCATTCTCTCAGGGGGAACTGGCAAGGACAAAGAATCCAATCCCAGGAATTGGAAGTTGACAAGAGCAAAGTGTAAAGCTCTTATTCTCTGCCCTCTCTATGGCCTTGTCCTCACTCTTGCCTCCAATGACTTCTTTCACTGTGCTGATTTTGCCTCTCTCCCTTTGAAGCAGCACATGACTGAGAGAGCTAAGTGTGCCCCACTGTCCCAAGCTTGCCCCAAATAAGACAGACAAGCCTAGGTTGGGACAAGGAGAGAGAGCACGTGTTTTTCAAACTTCTTTAATAGACTCCTCAAGCAAGAACACTTGTAGACCATTGCTACAGTTTAGGCAAAGATAATTTTCCTGATTTATAGAGCAATAACATGAAAGGGATTGGCACAGGGGTTGGAGCAAGCCTAATAGCAATGAGAAGGGAGTGCTTGGTTTGAATGTCCCCCCTATCAACATCCCTTGGAGGTCTATGATGGCAGCCAGCTCGAAACCTGAAGATCTTCATTATGAGGAAAAAGTGGCATAATTTGTGCTTAGTCTGAAGGCTTTTACATTTTTTCTTAATGCTAAAAATAGAATGACCAAATGATAAATTAGTATAAGAGAATAAATTGCAGATAAATATAAGAATAAAGCTAATGTAAGAATAAGGTGAGTCAAAATTATCTGCTTTATTGAAGTAGCAAGAACACAGAGAGGTGCTTATAAAAATAATGCTTTTCCCAATTGTTTTCCTAGAATTAGATTTTTCTTATTTGGAAAGATATTTACTTTTCTAGTAATAAAGCTCAACTAGTGTGTTTGTGTGTGGGGAGGGTTGAGGTTTTTTGTTTTTTGTTTTTTGTTTTTTCTGTGAGGAAAGAACTCTAATGTTGTTTTCTGCTTGCTTTGTTCATTTATTTTTGATGTTCAAAACTAATTTCTTCCTCAACAGGCAATCTTCGGCTGGAATATCCCTGTTGACCTCTGTCTTTGGTTCTGTGTTAAAATGTTTGTGTGCCATTTTTTTAAGTTCACAAGTCTAATTTTCTCCCCAGAGGGTGTTCACAGTTTCTTCAAAGACTTCAGTGTTTATCTGTTGTTTGAGGTTTTCTTTAACAGGGCTCACACATTTTGCCTTCAAGGTCTCCCCTGGTCAGCTCAATGAGGAGAAGGAGACCCCTAGTAAGGTTGCTGTGAACTGACTGCTGTTAATTAGGGACGTTAGAACCCAGTACATTTCACTCAGCTGTTTTCACTTCTGATAGTTTACCCAAAATCTAAATTGGAAGCAGCAGGTGACTGATCTGAAAATAAATATTTTTCCTCTTTTTGATCTTAACCTTTTTAACTTAGAGATGATAGCACTAAAAATACAATTTATTTTTTTTAAAGCAGATTCTAGAATGTTATAAACTGGGATAGGACCCTGCTGAATGAGATCAGAGAAGCCCATATCCTCATTAGTAGGAGGCTTAATTTTCCAGATTTGTAATCCTGGAACAATTTTGGCTTAATTCTGTATAGCTCATACTCCGGTAATATTCTTTCTATTTAATGGTGATTAAAAACGTCAATTATAAAAACAAAATCAAAACAAAACAAAACAAAAATGAGGACCTCTAATACTCTGCACATATTCCCCCAAGGGCATGTACCCTTACAGCCTTACAAATTTCAGGACCAGTCTTACCATGCCCACTATTCTTGCTTGTGTGGGACCACCATGTTATCCCTCATCCAACAGACTCTAATCCCTGGAGAACTCTGAAAATGGCTTAAACCACTCTCACTGTGCTTTTGTAAGTCATTGCATATATCTTCCTCTTCTGTGAAATTCCCTCACATTCTTGCTCTGCTCTTTGAAACCTCTGTTTTTTTCTGAGACACTGCTTTCCTATACCACTCTTTATTTTTTTTTTAAAGGTTTTTATTTATTTAAGAGAGAGTGGGAGAGAGCACAAGTGGGAGGGAGAAGCAGCTCCCTGCTGAGCGGGGAGCCCAACTCAGGGGCTCTATCCCAGGACCCTGAGATCATGGCTGGATCTTAACACACTGAGCTACCCAGGCATCCCTCCTGTATCACTCTTAAGAGGTAGACGTTTCTTTCTGTCTCTCTTGTATCTTTGCATTCAGAGATGGGAAGCTTTTTTCTCTGCTTCTCTTTGCAACTAACTTCCAAATATTCTCTCTCCTTTGTCCCTAAAAGTAATTTGCATAACTTGTGTCATCAAACTTTACTACTTTCCTGTCTTGTTACAAGTCATCTACTTACCCTTACATGTCTTCCTCCCCACTTTTAGTCATTCCTCTTCATTTCTTAAAGATTTTGGCTCATGACTCAGTGTTACTCTCACTACCTAGGTCATCATTTTGAATATTTCAAAATTAATGTAGGTGTCCTACCAATATCTTACCTCCTGTTCATGATCTGCTTCTGTGTTACTGTCATCCCCTCTTCCTCAGACACTCACTTTTATGCTCTGTTGTAAACATTGTCTTAATAACTGTATGCCCTCTATAATCCCATTGTCAAATACCTCATTCTCTGACAATGCTATTCTATCTTCCAGTTCATTACCTCTAGTAGCCCAACTGTAGGTCCTCCTTTTTTTTCGTATTTATCCAGCCTAAACTCCATGACTTACAGTTATTATAGTCTCCTCCTTGCTTGACAATCTTACTTCATGCTCTTCTGTGAAACCACTGAGCTTCACTAAACCACTAACCTTTGTTAAAATAAAACTTCACCTGGGCACAAAACTCATGCAGTTGAACATGGCTAGAAACACCACCACCACCACACATACACTCAGATGACATGCTGTTCGGTTTACATGTATGATTTTAGATTCATGATTAGTATGGGCTATTATGCTGTATTTCCCTAGTCCAATTCATCTCCCACTCTTAAACAAGATGGTTCCTAATTTCTCTTGCGCAGACTATAAAACCATTCCACTGCCCTAACTTTCAGTTGATACGCTTGATCTCCATGTGACAGAAAAAAATAGAGTCAGAAGATAACTCATCAACTCTCACCACAGTTACCCACCTATGCTCATGGACTCTGTCTTCCCTTCTCACCATGGATGACCTCTTCATGTTCCTCCTTCAGGTGAGCTCTACCTTTATATGTAATATCCCATTCACTGCAGTCTGCACAAAGATGTTTCTCTAGCATTTTTTTTTTCTATCCTGCAACTCCATTTTTCCCCTTTCTGTTGGATTTCTCCTGTCACTATACCAGTGCCATTTTGTTCTGTGTATAGCCAAAACAAAATAAAACACAAATCTCTCTTGAATTTTTTCTTTTCCCCCTTTATCTTTTTCCTCTAAAATAACAGTTCTTTTATTTTTTTTTAAAGATTTTATTTATTTATTTGACAGACAGAGATCACAAGTAGGCAGAGAGGCAGGCAGAGAGAGAGGAGGAAGCAGGCTGTCTGCAGAGCGGAGAGCCCGATGTGGGGCTCGATCCCAGGTCCCTGGGATCATGACCTGAGCCGAAGGCAGCGGCTTTAACCCACTGAGCCACCCAGGCGCCCCTAACAGTTCCTTTAAAGAGTCTTCTAGAAAGGTTCTCTAATTCCTCTTCTAGCATTGTTTCTTGAAGCACTCCAAGCAGAATTTTTTTCTGACATCATCATTTAAACTATTCTAATCAAGTTTACTAGTACCCTTAACAAAGTTCCTATAGTAACTATGAATTCTCATATCTCATCTTACTTGACATTTCTGCAGTATTTTATTCCCAGTTGATTGCTAGGATACTTTACAAGATGCTTTTTCTCATTTTCTTTTGCTAACTCTACTTCCTCTTCCTGACCACGTACAGGGGCTCAGTCATTGGACCACTTCTTTCTGTTTCCATTTACTTACTTGATAATTACATCCAGTGTCAGGACTTTAAATGCCATGTATACACTGATCATTCCAAAATTTATATTTCCAGTTCAGGCCAAACTCTACGTTAAAGAATTAGATATTCAACTGCCTTCTTGACATAGTGATTTACATCCTCAGCCTCCTCATTAATAATCTGCATATCAAACTTATATCCAAAAGTAAACTTTTGACACTATGAGTTCTATCATCACCATCTAATTTCAGAATATTTTTATCACCCCAGAAAGAGATTCTGTGCCCTTTAGCAGTTATTCCCCATACGCCTCCCTTCCTTGCCCCTGGCAACTACTAATATACCTATTATCCCTATGGATTTTCCTATTCTAAGCAGTTCATATAAGTGTGATTACATAGTGTGAAGCCTGTCTGGCTTCTTTCACTTAGCATGTTTTTCAGGTTCATTCATGTTGTATCAGTACTTTATTCCTTTTTCATGGTTTTTCATGCCTTAAATGAACTCACAGTGTGCTCCAGCTTAGTTAATGGCAATTAAGTCTTTCTAGTTACTAATCCTATTGGTGTATTTTGAAAACATACCCTAATCTCACCATCTTTATATACCTTTAGGGCTCAAGTTACTGAAATTGTTGGATTTTTGTAAATGGTCTTTTTACATTTGTCCTTTGCCCTCATCATGTATTCTTAATATAGAATCTGGAGTCATTCTTTTTCTTTCTCTCTTTCTTTCACTCTCTCTCTCTTTCTTTCTTTTGTTTCTGTCTGTTTATTAAATTAGAATGCTTAGGTCATTCCAATTCTAATGGCCTTATATTTAAAAATGAATACATTTCATAATCAATAACAAATTTAATGCAAAAAAACCCTGCGTTTTGGGGCGCTTGGGTGGCTCAGTCGGTTGAGCATCTGCCTTTGGCTCCGGTAGTGATCCCGGGGTCCTAGGATCAAGCCCTGCATGGGGCTCCCTGCTCAGCAGGAAGCCTGCTTCCCCCTCTCCTACTCCCCCTTCTTGTGTTCCTCTCTTGCTGTCTCTCTCTCTCTCTCTGTTAAATAAATAAATAAAATCTTAAAAAAAAAAAAGAAAAACTGAGTTTTTTTTCCATTGGTCCTCAACTCCTACTACTTTCTCTGTTGCTCACTCTGTTTTAGGCACATTGGACATGACACAGAAATAACTCAATGAAAATTTGGTATAATTTGCATGGCTTCATAATGCATTTTATCTGACTTTTCAAAAGGATGATCTGCTTAAATTATAGACCCAGCAGTTTAATATTCTATCTGAAAAGCAAACAGCTTTGAAGGAAGGCTTATTCAATTTAGCCACTGCCCTAGCTATTTTTTAATGTAAACATTTTATTGTAGCACATTTTAGATATAGAGAATTATTACATATATACGTATATACATAGAGTTTTTACATACCCCACATCTGTTTCTCTATCATTGATAACTGAATATAGCACATACTGATACATTATTATTAACTAAAGAACATATTTTGTATTTTTTTAGTTTTTACCTATTTTCCAATTTCTTTTCTAAAATTCCATCCAGGATATTACATTACATTTTATTGTCATGTCTATTTAGGCTTCCCTTAATTGTGCCAATTTCTCAGACTTTCCTTGTTTTTGATAGCAAGTTTGGAGGTGTACTGGTCAGGTATATTATCAGAAGCTCCCTACCTGAATTTGTCCAGTGTTTTTCTCATAATTAGATTAGGCAATTCTCATGATTAGGTATTACAGTGTTTTTCTCATGATTAGATTAGGTAATTCTCATGATTAGGTATTTCAGGTATTGGAAAGAAAGACCTCAGAGACAATGTGGAAATTTTCATCACATTACATCAAGAGTATATGCTGCCAACATGTTTATGACTTTGATGTTGACCTTAATCATCTGGCTAAAGTGATGTTCTCCAGGCTTCTCTACTGCAAAGTGATATGTTTTTATACCCTTTCATACTATACTCTTTGAAAGGAAGTCACTATGGCTTAATGCGTTCATGCTTTTTCAGTTAATAGGTAGGAAACGTAGATGGGAATACTAACCTTTATATGTACATATCTATAAATATTTATATAATTAACCACTCCTATCTATGTTAGTTAAATTGAACATGAGTTCATACTGACATGATCAACTCTATTGCAGTGTCACATGGACCATTCTAGCCTTCTCTCCTTGCTTATCTGTAAACAACCATTCTAACAGTAAGAAACCTAACTCCCACCATCTAACAAACATTTACAAAAATCTTTAATTCCAGCATACATGTATGTATATTTGCAGTATCTATACATAATATATGTGTATTATAATTGCTAACCTGTACCCTCATGGGGGGCAACTTTATCAGCTAGAGTACAGTTCTTATGTGCATTCTCTTTTGTCTTTCATTTTATAGATTCTACTCATTTCCAGTTATTTAGATCCATAGTTCCTCCCGCTCTTTCACTGAAGGGGTTCAATGACATTTTAACAAATGTGTGTAGTAAAGTCAGATTGTTTTGTCACATTTTTCATCTCATCCTAGAATTCTTCTGACCTCTTAAATGATTTTTAAAAATTTCTGTACAGGACAATTTATTCTTTGGGCTATAAAGTTTAATGGCTTTTTGAAAAATTTATAATATCATGTATCCACAATTACAGTATCACATCAAATAGTTTTACCACCCAAAAAGTCATTTGTGTTTCACATATTTAATTCTTACTCTACTCCCCTGTCAACTAACCACTGATCTTTTTTACTGTCTCTATAGTTTTGCCTTTTCTATAAAGTCATGTTATTGGAATGATACTATATGTATCCTTTTCAGACTAACTTTTTTCACTTAGTAATATGCGTCTAGAATTCATGTCTTTTGTGCCATAATCATTTATTTTGGTGTTTTTAAATTTCTTCTTTAAAATTTGTAGTATTTATTGGTGAAACTGGGGCATAATGATTTCATTTTTGGAAGATTATTATCAATTCTTCAATGGATATAAGATTGTTTCTCCTTGTGTGGGTTCCAGAGCTTTGTGTCTTTCAAGGGGTTGGTCCATTTCATTAAATTATTAACATGTCAGGAATAGAGTTGGTTACAATAGTCCCTTATTGGTTTTTTAATGGGTTCAGCACTGATGGTCTTTCTCCCATCTCTGATACTGGTAATTTTTGTCTTCTCTGTTTTTTCCCCTTGATTAGCCTGGATAGAGGTTTATAATTTTATTACTCTTTA
Source organism: Taxidea taxus jeffersonii (assembly GCA_003697995.1). Classification (NCBI taxonomy): domain Eukaryota; kingdom Metazoa; phylum Chordata; class Mammalia; order Carnivora; family Mustelidae; genus Taxidea; species Taxidea taxus. The sequence continues at coordinate 64,258 of ML111107.1, forward strand.
AAAAACAGAACAACAGAATGAACAACAGAATGAACAAGAATGAACAACAACAACAAACAATAATAGCAACAAAATAGTTTTTGGTTTTGCGGATTTTCTTTAATGTTCTCTTATTTCCAATTTCATTGATTTCTGCTCTAATTTTTATTACATCCTTTATCCTAATTCCTTTAAGCTAAAATTGTTCTTTTTATCTAATAATCTGAAGTGATAGTTTCAGTTATTGATTTTAGATATTTTCTAATATACGCCCTTAATGTTATAAATTTGTCTTAAGGGCTTTTTGAAGAAAGGGCACCCTACAAATTCTGAAGAGTTATGTTTTCATCTTCATTATTTTCAAAATATATTTTAATTTCTTGATATTTATGTTTGGCCAATATTATATTTAGAAGTGTGTTGTTTTACTAGATTTTTTAAAGCTGCTCTATTAGTTTCTAGTTTAATTTAGTTTAGTTTCTAGCTTAGTCCCATGTGATCAGAACTAACTTTGTACAATTTATATTCTTTTACATTTGTTAAGGTATGATTTAATAATCAGAATGTGAATTATCATGGTGAAAGTTCAATACATCTTTGAGAGGAATGTATAGTCTGCTGATGTTGGATGAAATAGTTCATCAATGTCAATTAGATCAAGTTGATTGATAGTGCTCTTCTGATGAACTACATCCTTTATAATTTTCTGCCCATTTGGTCCTATATTACTGATAGAGGAGTATTGTATATTTGTCTATTTTTTTCTGTTCTATCAGTTTTTACCTCACATATTTGATATTATGCTTTTAGGTGCATATATGTCTAGGATTGTTATGTTTTCTTAGAAAATTGATCCACTTATTATGTTGTACTGGTCTTTATGTCTGAAAATTTGTTTTGAAGTTTTTTTTGTCTAAAATTAACATAGCAACTTCATATTTCTTTTGATTAGTGTTTTATGGTGTATCTTTCTCCACACCTTTACTTTTAACATATCTGAGTCTTTCTATTTAAAGTGAATTTCTTGTAGCTAACATATAGTTGAGTCTTTTGTTTTGTTTTGTTTTATCAACTCTGACAACCTTTGTCTTTTCAATATTATATAAACCATCCATATTTAAAGGGATTATTGATACATTATGCTTAATATATACCATGTTTGTAGCTGTTTTCTACCTATTACCTGTACTTGTTTTTCTGTTTTCTTTGGTTTTAATTATTTTATATGACTCCATTTTATCCCCTCTCACTATATTAATTATTTTCCTTTAAAAATGTGTTTTAGTTTTTTCCTTAGAGTTTTTAATACACATTTTTAAATAACCCAAGCATTACTGTCAAATGGTACTATTCTACTTTATGTGTACTTAAAGTACCTTATAATTCTTCCTTCCCTTCTCTTGTGACATTGTTCTCATTCATTTCAGGTATCCATACACTGTAGACACCAAATGCATAGTTACTGTTACTACTTTAAACAAAAAGGTATCTTTCGGGTTAATTAAAAATACAAAAAAAAAATTAACTGTTATTTCTTCTCTGATACTCTTCCTTTATGTAATTATGTTTCTGACCTATATCATTTTCCTCTGCCAAAAAAATATTTTTCCTAATACCCTCAGTTCTTATTTGTATGAAAAATATTTAACTTTAAGATAATTTCACTGGATATAGAATACTAGGTTTTCATTTTTTGTATGTTGGCATTTGAAGTATTTTACTCACTTTCTTCTTGTTTCATGGTTTCTATGAGAAGTCTATTATAATTCTTTTTTTTTTAAAGATTTTTATTTATTTATTTGACAGACAGAGATCACAAGTAGGCAGAGAGAGAGAGGAGGAAGCAGGCTGTCCGCAGAGCAGAGAGCCCGATGTGGGGCTCCATCCCAGGACCCTGGGATCATGACCCGAGCAGAAGGCAGCGGATTTAACCCACTGAGCCACCCAGGCGCCCCTCTATTATAATTCTTATCTTTTTCCCTCAGATAAGGTGTTTTTTTCTTCTGGCTTTTTTCAGTATTTTCATTTTGTCTTTGGTTTGCTGGAGTTTGAATATAATATGGCTAGGTGTAGTTTTTGGTATTTATTCTTTTACTATTTTCTGAGCTTCCTGGATCTGTGTTTTGGTATCTTTCATTACTTTTGAAGAATTTTCACGTCTTCAAAATTCTCAAAGAGTTTTTCATTTCTTCAAATATTTCTTCTGCACTATTCTCTCTTCTCCTTCTCGTATTCCAATTATTCATATATTATACCTTTGGAATTTTCTTACAAATGTTGGATTGTTTTTCTCTGTTTTATTTTCTTTGACTGTCAGTTTGTAACATTTCCATTAATTTGTCTTCAAACTCACTGATTCTTTCCTCAGTTTTGTTAAGTCTATTAATAAGTCAATTAAAGACATTCTTTCCATTACAGTGGTTTTGTTTTGTTTTTGTTTTTTTACTGATGGTATTTCATTTTGGTTCTTTCATAGAATTTCCATATTTCTGCTTACATAACCATCTATCTTGGTTTTCTATTAGAGCCTTTAACATCTTAGTCTTAATTATTTTAAATTCCCTGTCTGTTAATTCTATTATCTTCATATATCTGAGTCAGGTTCTGATGATTGCTTTGTCTTCTCAGATGTCTTTCTTGCCTTTGATGTGTTTTCTAACTTTTTGTTGAAAGCTGGGCATGATAGGATACACTAGAGATAAATTGGTCTCATCTTTAAGAATTCATATTACTCTGCCTAGAAGTTGGGTTTTGTTTATTGTTTTCTGTTCTTATAGGGCCCATAGCCCTCATGTGCCTCCAATGTCTTTATTTTTGTTTCCCATCTTCACCTTGGGCTTTCTAAGTACTCTTCCTCAAAGATAATTGTATTTTGTATGTGTTTCAATTGTGATCCACTATTATTATGTTGGAGTGCTGCTGGTGTTGTGGTAAAATATGAGGGAGTAGGAAAGTTCTATTATCTTCCAATTCAATCTCATTCTGCCTGTGTCTGTGGACTGTGGCTTTCATGATATAACTTCCTCCATGCGTGCTGGCTTTAAGTGAGATAGGAAAGCTGAAGGGGACTGGAGTGGGAGGAATTCCCTTCCCCAGATTGGCTAATATTCTGACAAAGTGCTCTTTCCAGGGCAAGCAGACCTGTGTTATGAATAAGGTTCTGGGATCATTTCACAAGGATTACTCATCTAGTCCTCCTGTCAGAGTCATGTGGTGGTCTTTCTAGGATCTTTACTGCACAAACCTTTTGGGGTTTCCAGAGGTAAAGCCTATGAAAGTGTAAGATCTTTCCTAAGACTGTGACTCTTAGGTAGTACAACTCAGCCCCCTGAAATTCATTCAAGTTATCATTCAAATTCTGTTATTTTATAGCTCAAGAAGCCTCTGTGCCAGGTAAGCACATCTCTGCCATGATTCTAGATTTGCCTGAGTCTCCAGTTTTGGCAGAGCAGTTTGTCTTGAACTCAGTGCTCTAATAGGCCTAAGAAAAGTCAGTGGTTTTCAGGTTCTTCAGCGTTTTCTTATAAATATGGGAGTGACAGCTTCCAAACTCTTCACAGGAAGTCTCCTTTCACTACTATAGTTTTTAACCATCCTTATAATTTTATTTGTTTTTATTTATTGTTTCCCATTCTGTGACTTTATAAATAGGAGTTAGTGAGAGGCTAAGCAGAACACAAGCTGGTTCCTTAACTCTTTTAGAATGTGAGTTTTAATAAGAATTTTATTATGATAAATTAAATAATGAATTTCAAATAATATTTCACAGTGTGTTTGGGTCCTTTTATTTTACATTGGATTTGAATATCTGGTATAAAAATAACCAATATTTCTTGAATAATTTACCTATGAATTTACTGTGCTATGCATAGGAGGTTAATCTTGGTTGCCTATTTCATTTTATATAAAATCTCTATGAGATAGGTATTTCTATCATCCCTACTTTGCCCATAATGAAGAGATTCAGAAAGATTATGTAACCTGCTAAATGTCACCACACTAGTAAGAGAGAACAGGATTTGAATTTAAACAGTCTGATTTCAGTCTTCACTTTTAATGTCTCCATGATATTAGGTCCCAACAAGTCCTTTAGGATTACCCATATGAATTACTTTCTTTAAAGGCAAAACACAATATAAATATTCTTTTATATACTGTGATCAGAAGCGGAACAGATATTTGGCTCTGGTATGAAAAACAACCTTCATCTTGCCAGGAAGACAGATATTCCTTATGCTAAAATCAAAACATTTTTGCTAACCCTAAATAGCAGATTAATATTATATATTTATTCACATAGGAGAATGCTTTATATCTAATAAACATTAAATGTGTCATCACATCACTTTAATTTATATTTCTCTTATATGGTTTATTCAAATTTTCTCATGGACATTGTGGAGAGTTTATTTTTTGCTTAATATTGCAGTGCATCACAAAAACAGCAAGACATTTCCACTTTTCTCTGTATTCCCAGGCCCTTTGCAAAGCAGCTTTGAATTTTCCCTTATTACGAGATGAGGTTATTTCCTAAGGTTTTGAATTTGGTTCAGACTTGTGACTTAGTTTTCCCCATTAAACATAGTATGGGTAGCATTGTCCCCATTTTAAGTTTAGACCTCAAGAAAGCTTGCACGTTTCTCTTCTCCCTTATAGGAACTTCCTGAGCCACCATGTGAAAAGCTAATCATGTGAATGGCAGACTCAGTTAACCCTGGCCCAGTCAACAACTAAGCAATCAGCAGACGCATGAGTGAGACCCTCTTAGTTAAGCCAGCCTCAGTTTACTTACTGCTGATCTCAGACACATGAGCAAGTGCAGCCAGACCTGGTTCAATTTGGAAGGCCCACCTGAGCAACTTGTAGACATGGCAGCAATTAATAAATAACCGTGGTTTAAACCACTAAAATTGGACTGATTTAGTATGTAAAAAGATCTCCCAATATAAATCATATGTTAAACCAAATATATACCAGGTGTGCTATATGATGTAGATTATTTTATTCATTTGGTCAAAGATAAATAAAGCTATTTTAAAAGAAATATCTGAGATTTCCCTATGGTTGTTGAGTTTTTTTTTCTTTTTAAAGATTTTATTTATTTATTTGACAGAGAGAGATCACAAGTAGGCAGAGAGGCAGGCAGAGAGAGAGAGAGAGAGGAGGAAGCAGGCTCCCTGCGGAGCAGAGAGCTCAATGTGGGGCTTGATCCTAACACCCTGGGATCATGACCTGAGCCGAAGGCCGAGGCTTTAACCCACTGAGCCACCCAGGTGCCCCTATGGTTGTTGAGTTTTTACACATGGATTCAGAATTCAAAGTAGTAGTACTAGTAGTAGTAGGAATAATAATAAACATTTATAGCACTTTATATGTAATAGGTATTTGTCAAACAACCCATGAGAGAGATATATAATTTTCCTCATTTAATTGCATCCTCAGACACAAGTAATTTAAGAATTTTGGTCTATCTCAACAGTTCTAATCCTATACCCCTCCCCCACCACAAAGCCCATCTTGGACCTTGAAATAATATTCCCTATTCCAGATAAGTTAAAAAAAAAATTTTTTTTGAATGAAACTAAAACAGTCACAGAGCTTTGGAGCTATGTATTCAGAATACATCATTTACATACATTGCTTCCCATCAGAGCCTTTACACTGTCCCATTACAGGACTTGCAATAATTCCTAGAGTAAGTTCTGCTATTATAGCCTATAGGAAATGTCACAAGATACTGGATATAGTATTTTTTTTCCTAAAAATGTCTTTCACTCCAACAATCAACGAATAGATTCTATGTGAGACCAGGGGAAACATTTTCAACTGTCAATGTTAGGTAAAGTTGTGCTTTTCTTAAACAAATATTATGTTTATATTGTGGGAGAAGTAATTTTATAATTGTTCATGATGTCTTTTGTGCCTTTTTAGCAACTTTTATAGGGGCATTGTAACATCAATTACCGTGTACTGTCTTCTATTTTATTTTACTATTTGACTACTATTTATTTTCTTTTTAGTTTATTTGTGCTCTCCTCTCCTTCTACTCCTTTTTATTATATAATTTTAGTTCTTTATGGTCTCTCAAATCCTTTGTAGAATGAATGGGATATAAATTCATATGTAAAAAAAGGTGAAGACATAAATATCTTTTTTGAAATAGTTAAGGGGCACCTGGGTGGCTCAGTGGGTTAAGCCTCTGCCTTCAGCTCAGGTCATGATCCCAGGGTCCTGGGATCCAGCCCCGCATCAGGCTCTCTGCTCAGCAGGGAGCCTGCTTCCCCACCTTCTTCTCTGCCTGCCTCTCTGCCTACTTGTGATCTCTGTCAAATAAATAAATAAAATATTTTAAAAAAAGAGAAATAGTTAAGTCATCAACAATGTTGTTCTTGTAATTTCCAAGGAATGTGGATTTCACAAAGGACTTTCTGGAGCTTTCCAGGTTTTAGCTTTCTCAAAAATAAGTGTTTTCACACTGGGATTTTGCTATCATATTGATATTTGTGCAACATTATTTTGAAATAATATAGCATCTCTATGATAGGATCCCCCCCAACTCTCATGCTGGCCTATTTTTGACAGGTTGCCAAATCCCTCTGTACATGTGTTTCTCTGTGTCTGAAAGTGGAGTAACTAAAATATGCTAACTCCCTTCCCCTTGGGGAGTGTGCCTTTATACATAAAAGGTTTAAGCATCTTGAAACAAAGTCATTTGTGTATAAAGTAATAGCATGGGTCATTATTCTAACTTCAGATCGTTTGTCTCCTCAGTTCACTAACTTGAGTGTCCCCAGATGGCTCCATAAGCATTTTGTAAGTGCACCAAGAAAAAAATTAAGATGTTCCTATTTCAATCAATGGACATGTTGTGATTGTGACTTTCTATAACCATAACTCTTTAAAGTTACTAGAGCATCCACGTGACGGATAACTTGTGGGTTTTCAGGGTTTGGTTGGGTCAGTTTATGAGGACATGACAATAGTGAAGACTATAGTCCTGCTAGGTTTACTCTGTACAGTGTTTTCAGATTGCTCTTTTTTTAATTTTTTTAATAAACATATAATGTATTATTAGCCTCAGGGATACAGGTCTGTGAATCACCAGGTTTACACACTTCACAGCACTCACCATAGCACATACCCTCCCCAATGTCCATAACCCCACCACCCTCTCCTTCCCCCCCTCCCCCTTACCCCCCTCAGTTTGTTTTGTGACATTAAGAGTCTCTTATGGTTTGTCTCCCTCCCGATCCCATCTTGTTCCATTTATTCTTTTCCGACCCCTCAAACCCTCCACGTTGCATCTCCACTTCCTCATATCAGGGAGATCATATGATAATTGTCTTTCTCTGATTGACTTATTTCACTAAGCATAATACCCTCTAGTTCCATCCACGTCATCTAGATCGCTCTTAACCTTGGCCACTGTTTTTTGGATCTTTCTTATTGTGTTCCAGAAGAGCATGTATACAACCACCTCAATAGCATAAAAATCCAAAGAGCAGTTGACTGATTGATAATCGTAATTTACCTGGTGAAAATATAGGGAGGATGAGCATCCTCAGAATAAATGGTCTAGAGCAGAGCTTTAAGCATATGTGTGTGATACTATGTGCACATAACATAACTCTGTGTTAGAAAAGAAGAAAACTCAGATTATTAGAACTTACCTTCCTCTCATAAATGAAAAATCGAAGGCATGGTAATTTTTCCAAAATCAAAAAGAAGTAGTGAAAACCCAAGAAATAGAACTCAGGTTTTCTGGTACCCAAATAAGTATTCTTTCTATGTCTTATATTTGTTTCTTTCACAAAAGCACTATTATATTGCAAGTTTTCATGGTTTCACCTTTCCATCCCAACATCCTTTTCAGTTCTTAGAGTCTATGAAAGCACAATTTTGCCCAGTATTGTTACCTTTGCTCATTAACTCTGGCCAGAGAAGAAATATTACTGATTTAAAAATGCACCAAAGTTTTTGTTTTTATTTCTGTTTATAACTACTTTAATATGCACTGCATTCATAATTAAATCAAGTCAGTCATCTCTGTGAGAACATTTTGAAATACAATATGTTGTGTCTTTCACAATATAGAGCTTTGCATGTCATAAGTAGTCAAAGTTATTTTTTTGAGTGAATGGATAGCTTACTGAAGAAAATAGGATTATAATCATATCATAGATTATCAATTTTATTGGCAGTTTGATATAATAGTTAAATCTATATTGAGAATAAGCTGAAGAATATTACAAGGAATCATGGAACACTATATTAAAAACATGTTTACTATATGGTGACTAACATAACATTATAAAAAAAGGAATATTACAAGGGACAATATTTGGATCATTTAATAGCTTTTGTGTTTCAAAGTGGCTTTATATAATTTTAGACTGGTTGTTTTTTGCACAGGCTGAAATTATATTAGAGGTATTCATTACTTCAGAGAATCAAATTTTGATGAAATTTATATGCTGTCAAATTATATATTTGGATATGTTATTCACTCCTCTAGCTGTTTGTATCAAGTGTATCACAGATACCTCATTTTTCTGTATTTAATCATGGCATTTATTGTAGTTCTCAAGTTTTGGTTTTGGAATGTGTAAAATAGCCTCCATTTGTCTAAATTTGGGAAGATTTTCTCATGACTAATAATAAGTCCTGCCCTTTTTTTGGTATTTTCTGATGATTGTCTGTGAGAGGTGACACTAATTGTGTTAGTTTTATATCCAGAAGTCATAAAGTAACTCAAAATTTCACTCTAAGCTTTCACTAGCTGGGAACTTACAGTCTGTCACACCACCACAAGTAACAGTATGTTGCAAAATATGCACCTTTTTCACAGATAATAGGCCAGGTATACTTATTTCAGGGCTGAAATAATAAGTCTACCATGACAAGGACTCAGATTTTTAATAGAATTGGTTTACCAATCTCAGTGTGACATCCCCATTCAGCCAGTAAGTAGGGGAAATGGGAAGAGGCTACTCCCCTTCATTTAAGAGCATAATCTAAAAAAATCACTCCT
>RCUC01166149.1:0-23493 GCA_003697995.1 Taxidea taxus jeffersonii
CCTAACATGGGAACACCCAACTATATAAACCAATTAATAACAAAATCAAAGAAACACATTGAAAATAATACAGTAATAGCAGGGGACTTAAACACCACCCTCACTGAAATGGACACATATCCAAGCAAAAGATCAACAAGGAAATAAAGGCCTTAAATGACACACTAGACCAGATGGACATCACAGATATATTGAAAACATTCCATCACAAAACAGCAGAACACACATTCTTCTCTAGTGCATATGGAACATTCTCCAGAATTGATCACATCCTGGGGTACAAATCACATCTGAACTGGTACCAAAAGATTGCAATCATTCCCTGCATATTTTCAGACCACAATGCACTGAAGCTAGAATGCAATCAAAGAGGAAAATTGGAAATAAATCAAACATAAGGAGGCTAAAGAGCATCCTACTAAGGAATGAATGGTCAATCACAAAATTAAAGAAGAATTGAAAAATTCATGGAAAAAATGATAACGAAGACATAACTGTTCAAAATCTGTGGGACTCAGCAAAGGCAGTAGTGAGAGGAAATATATAGTGATACAAGCCTTTCTCAAGAAACAAGAAAGGTCTCAAATACACAACCTAACCCTACACTTAAAGGAGCTGGAGAAAAAGAATGAAACTGGACCATTTCCTTACATCACACACAAAAATAGACTTAAAATAAATGAAAGACCTCAATGTGAGACAGAAATCCATCACAATCCTTGAAGAGAACACAAGCAAAGAAAGCCTAAATGCAGCAGGAGAAGAGAAATAATAAAGATCAGAGCAGAAATTAATGAAACAGGAACCCCCCCCCAAAAAACAAAACAAAACAGTAGAACAAATCAATGAAACTAGGAGCTGGTTCTTTGAAAGAATTAATAAGATTGATAAACCCCTGGTCAGATCTATCCAAAAGAAAAGAGAAAGGAGCCAAATTAATGAAAGCATGAATGAAAGAGGAGAGATCACAACCAACACCAAAGACATACAAACAATTATAAGAACATATTATGAACAAATATATGGCAGCAAATGTGACAATCTGGAAGAAATGGATGCCTTCCTAGAGACATATAAACTATCACAACTGAACCAGGAAGAAATAGAAAGCCTGAATGGACCCATAACAAGTAAGGAGATTGAAGGAGTCTTCAAAAATCTCCCAACAAACAAGAGCCCGGGGCCAGACAGCTTTCCAGGGGAATTCTAGCAAACAGTTAAAGAAGAATTAATACCATTCTCCTGAAACTGTTCCAAAAAATTGAAATGGAAGGAAAACTTCCAAACTCATTTTATGAGACCAGAATTACCTTGATCCCAAAACCTGACAAAGAACCCATCAAAAAGTAGAATTACAGACCAATACCCATGATGAACACATATATGAAAATTCTAACCAAAATACTAGCCAATAGGATCCAACAATACATTAAAAGGATTATTCACCTTGACCAAGTGGGATTTATTCCTGGGCTGCAAGGTTAGTTCAACATCCAGAAATCAATCCAAGTGATACAATACATTAATAAAAGGAAGAACAAAAAAAAAAAAAAAGGAAGAACAAAAACCTTATGATACTCTTATTTGATGCTGAAAAAGTATTTGACAAAGTACAGCATCCTTTCTTGATCAAAACTCTTCACAGTGTATGGATAGAGGGTACATACCTCAATATCATCAAAGCCATCTATGAAAAACCCATAGTGAATATCATTCTCAATGTGGAAAAAATGAGAGCTTTTCCTCTAAGGTCAGGAGCACAGCAGGGCTGTCCACTATCACCACTGCTATTCAACATAGTACTAGAAGTCCTAGACTTGGCAATTAGACAACAAAAAGAAATTAAAGGCATCCAAATTGGCAAAGAATAAGTCAAACTCTCACTCTTTGCAGATGAATTGATACTTTATGTGGAAAATCCAAAAGACTCCACTCCAAAACTCTTAGAACTCATACAGGAATTCAAAGAAGTATCAGCATATAAAATCAATGCACCAAAGTCAGCTGTATTTCTATACATAAACAACAAGACAGAAGAAAGAGAAATTAAGGATTTGATTCCATTTACAAATGCACCCAAAACATAAGATACCTAGGAATAAACCTAACCAAAGAGGCAAAGATTGTGTATTCAGAAAACTACAAATTACTCATGAAAGAAATTGAGGAAGACACAAAGAAATGGAAAAACTTTTCGTGCTCATGGATTGGAAGAATATAATCTGTGAAAATGTCTATGCTACCTAAAGCAATCTACACATTTAATGCAATCCCTATTACAATACCATTAACTTTTTTCAAAGAAATGAAACAAATAATCCTAAAATTTATATGGAACAAGAAAGACCCCAAATAGCTAGAGGAATGTTGAAGATAGCCAAAGTTAGTGGCATCACAATTCCAGACTTCAAACTCTATAACAAAGCTGTCATCATCAAGACTGTATGGTACTGGAACAGAAACAGACACATAGATCAATGCAACAGAATAGAATCACCCAGAAATAGACCCTCAGCTCTATGGTCAACTAAACTTTGACAAAGCAGTAAGAATGTCCAGTGGAAAAAAGAGTCTCTTCAACAAACGGTGTAGGGAAAATTGGACAGCCACATGCAAAAGAATGAAACTGGACCATTTCCTTAACCACACACACAAATAGACTTCAAATGGATGAAAGACCTCAATGTGAGACAGAAATCCATCAAAATCCTTGAGGAGAACACAAGCAGCAACCTCTTTGACCTCAGTCACATCAACTTTCTTTCACAGAAACATTGCCAAAGGCAAGGGAAGCAAGGGCAAAAGTGAATTATTGGGATTTCATCAAGATCAAGAGCTTTTGCACAGCAAAGAAAACAGTCAACAAAAAACCAATAGACAATTGACAGAATAGGAGAAGATAGCAAATGATGTTATCAGATAAAGGTCTAGTATCCAAAATCTATAAAGATCTTATCACACTCAACACCCAAAGAACAAAGAATCAATCAAGAAATGGGCAGAAGACGAACAGACATTTCTTCAAAGAAGACATCCAGATGGCCAACAGACACATGAAAAAGAGCTCCAGGAGAGACAAGATGGCGGGGAAGTAGGAGGAGACGCCGTTTCAACCTGTACCCTAAAGTGAGCTGATTACCTACCAAAGAACTCTGATCACTCATGAAATCAGCCTGAGATTAGAATTATACACTTCTGTATCTCTACGGGGGCAGAAGACGCCAGTGGGCAGGTAAAGCAGAGTGGGAACATTGGACTGATATTGGAAGATAAACAAAAGAGGTAAGGAGCCACCAGAATCAACCCATTGGAAAGTGATATCCCAATGTGAGAGTGCCCTGGGATTGGGGACCAGCATTGACTTGGAGTCTGGTTGGGGGCACCCAAAGAGAGCAAAGGATCATGGGGGGAGATTGTGGGAATAAGGGTGGTTGGGGACAGGGGCTTGAGTCCCCGGACCCAGGGCAGCCACCCCTGGCACTGAGCCAGAGAGAGTGCGGTGAAGAAACCAGGTCTTGGTCCCTGGGCTGCCAGTGTGCCTGAGAGCATCTGGGTGGCAGCTCCTGTGAGGGGCAGGGAGCCTCACCAGTCAACAGAAACTCAGCCTTTTGCACTCTCTGCACTCTGTGCTACCAGAGTCTGAGTCAAGCCCCTTGAGTCACGCCCCTGAGAGAGTGCATGCAGGCACCAGCCTGTGCTCTCTGGACCAGGAGAGTCTGAGCACTCCTAGCCCAACCAGGGGGAAAATATCAGTGCTCTATCACTATTGCTGCTTGGAACCTCTCTGGTGGTCTGGAGCTGCCCAGACAGCCGGGGCTATTGTGGTTTGGGGTACAAGCAGGAGTTCCTGTGTCACCAGAGACTGTGACTGGGAATGTGCTCTGCCAGCAGCCAAGGGGGAATTTATGTGCTCTGGAGCACCCAGAGGGGAACAGCATGAGGCTTCTCTCTGAGAGGGAGGTCTGGGAGCAGTTTGTTTTCCTCTAAACCCCCCCCCCCAACCGTCAAAAGCTGCCAAGGCCAGAGAAAACAAATGAACAAACAAACAAAAAAGCCTCCAGAGAACAAAAGCCTGAAAAACCAGTTTCCTCAGAGCCCACCCCTTGATGAGGGCAGGAGGACCTAACTCAGGAAACAGTACCTGAAAAACCACAAGGCAGGCCCCTCCCCCAGAAAACCACCACCACCACCAACAACAACAACAAAAGACAAGAGAACAAGTACCACTACTTCATAGATACAACTTTTATTTTATTTTACTTTATTTAAGCTTTATTTAAACATATGATGTAACCCCACCACCCTCACCCAACCCCTCTTCCCCCCACCCCCCTCAGTTTGTTTTATGACATTAAGAGTCTCTTTTGGTTTTTCTCCCTCCCGATCCCATCTTCTTTCATTTTTACTTTTCCTACCACCTTAACTCCCACCCCCGTTGCATCTCCACTTCCTCATATCAGGGAGATCATGTGGTAGTTGTCTTTCTCCAGTTGACTTATTTCGCTAAGCATAATACGCTCTAGTTCCATCCATGTCGTCGCAAATGGTAAGATTTCATTTCTTTTGATGGCTGCATAGTATTCCATCGTATATATATACCATCTCTTCTTTATCCATTCATCTGTTGATGGACATCTAGGTTCTTTCCATAACTTGGCTATTGTGGACATTGCTGCTATAAACATTCGGGTACACGTGCCCCTTTGGATCACTACGTTTGTATCTTTAGGATAGATACCCAGTAGTGCAATTGCTGGGTCATAAGGTAGCTCTATTTTCAATTTTTTGAGGAACCTCCATGCTGTTTTCCAGAGTGGTTGCACCAGCTCACATTCCTACCAACAGTGTAGGAGGGTTCCCCTTTCTCCACATCCTCGCCAGCATCTGTCATTTCCTGACTTGTTCATTTTAGCTATACTGACTGGTGTGAGGTGGTATCTCATTGTGGTTTTGATTTGTATTTCCCTGATGCCCAGTGATATGGAGCACTTTTTCATGTGTCTGTTGGCCATCTGGATGTCTTCTTTGCAGAAATGTCTGTTCATGTCCTCTGCCCATTTCTTGATTGGATTATTTGTTCTTTGGGTGTTGAGTTTGCTAAGCTCTTTGTAGATTTTAGATACTAGCCCTTTATCTGATATGTCATTTGCAAATATCTTTTCCCACTCTGGCAGTTGTCTTTTGGTTTTGTTGACTGTTTCCTTTGCTGTGCAAAAGCTTTTGATCTTGATGAAATCCCAATAGTTCATTTTTTCCCTTGCTTCCCTTGCCTTTGGCGTTGTTCCTAGGAAGAAGTTGCTGCGGCTGAGGTCGAAGAGGTTGCTGCCTGTGTTCTCCTCAAGGATTTTGATGGATTCCTTTCTCACGTTGAGATCCTTCATCCATTTTGAGTCTATTTTCGTGTGTGGTGTAAGGAAATGGTCCAATTTCATTTTTCTGCATGTGGCTGTCCAATTTTCCCAACACCATTTGTTGAAGAGGCTATCTTTTTTCCATACAACTTTTATTTTTATTGTTCCCACTATTCTGGTTCTTTTTTTTTATAGATACTTTTTTAACTTATTTACCATCACAGTGAGTTGTTAAGTACATCAAATTCCATAATAACCTTTTAACCTGAACATTTTGATACATATACCTGTGTTTTTTTTTTCTTTTCTTTTTAATTTTTAAATTTTATTTTAGTTTAGTTTAGTTTATTCTTTTTTTATTTTTATTTTTTAATATTCATATAGAGTTAAACTCCCCTTTCCCCAATCAATGCTACCCCTATAGGTAAACCAGTTTTTAATCCCCCTTTACTTCAGGAAAGTTGAGTTCTTTAACAAAGATATCAAGATACATCCAGGAAGAATCAAAATAACCTTCCTTGCCCATGCTGAGAATTGATAACCACTCTCTCATCTTTTTTCCCGCCAATGTTTCTGTGTATTTGTTTTTGTCCTGGTAGTATAAATCTTATACTTGGGGTTCTTTTTGATGCGGTTCTTTTTTGTTTTGTTTTGTTTTTATATATTTATTTTTTCTCTTGTCATATTTTCTCTGTCATTTTATCAGTCTTTTTGTCTGTTTTTGTTTGTATATTTCATAAATCTTACCTTGGGGCCCATTTGGGCTGGGCCTTCTCTTTTATTTCATCTTTCTTTTTTTCCTGTCTCTCTCTCTCTCTTTTTACTTTTTTTTTTCTTTCATTTGGGAGGGGACTCTTGATTGCTCAGAAGTGTTCCAGGGTGCACCTTGCCTGCACCACGATCGATATATTCAGCTACATTCGTTCAACCATCTCTCACCAAAATGACTAAGAGGAGGAATGCCCAACAGAAGAAAAATTCAGAGGCTGAGCCTTCTGCAACAGAACTAATGGCTACGGCCATAGACAATATGTCAGAAAAGGAATTCAGGCTAACAATTATCCAGGCAATAACTAAGTTGGAGAAAGTCATGGATGACAAAATGGAATTGATTGGGGCAGAAGTGAAAGCCACTGGGGATGATGTTCACAATGTTCTCAATGACTTCCAATCTAATCTAAATTCTCTAAAAACTAGGGTAACTGAGACAGAAGAATTAGTGATCTGGAGGACAAACTGAGAGAAAGGATCAGGAGGAAGCCTGGAACAAACAGCTTAGAAGCCATAAAAACAGAATTAGGGAAATAAATGATGCCATGAAATGTTCCAACATCACAATTATTGGAATCTCTGAGGGGGAAGAGAAAGAAAGACTAGAAGATATAGTTGAACAAATTCTCCATGAAAATATTCCCAATATGATGAATGGAACCAGCATTTGTGTACTAGAGGCAGAATGGTCTCCCCCCAAGATTACAGAATCTAGAAAGACCTCAAGACACCTGATAGTCAGAATGATGAATCATAATTGTAGACAGGACCCCTTGAAAGCAGCTAGGACAAAGAAGTCCCTTAGGTTCAGAGGAAAGCCCATCAGAATAATGTCAGACCTGTCCACAGAAACCTAGCAAGCCAGAAAGGGCTGGTAAGACATATCCAGGGCACTAAATGAGAAGAACATGCAGCCAAGAATACTTTATCCAGCAAGACTGACCTTCAAAATGGATGGAGAGATAAAGAGTTTCCAAGACCAGCAAGGTTTAAGAGTATGCGACCACCAACCCAACACTGCAGGAAATATTAAGAGGGGTTCTATAAAAGAGGAAAAAATCACAAGAATATCATTGAACAGGAATATATGGAGACAATCTATAGAAAGAAAGACCTCAAAGGTAACATGATGTCAATAAAAACATATCTCTCAATAATCACTCTCAATGTGAGTGGCCTAAATGCACCCATAAAATGGCACAGGGTTGCAGATTGGATAAAATGACAGGACCCATCCATATGTTGTCTACAAGAGACCCATTTTGAAACTAAGGATACACCCAGACTGAAAGTGAAAGGAAGGAGAAGCATTTTTCATGTCAATGGACCTCAAAAGAAGGCTGGGGTAGCGATTCTCATAACAGATAAATTAGATTTTAAACTAAAGACTGTAGTCAGAGATACAGAAGGACACTACATAATTTTTTAAAGGGACTATCCACCAAGAAGATCTAACAATTGTAAATATTTATGCCCCCAATATGGGAGCAGCTAATTACATAAGAAAACTATTAATCAAGTTAAAGAGTCATATTGATATGAATACATTAATAGTAGGAGATCTTAACATGCCACTCTCAGTAATAGACAGATCATCCAAGCAGAAAATCAGTAAAGAAACAAGAGCATTGAATGACACATTGGACCAGATGGACCTCATAGATATATACAGAACATTTCACCCTAAAACAACAGAATACTCATTCTTCTCAAGTGCACATGGAACCTTCTCCAGAATAGACCACATACTGGGTCACAAATCAAGGCTCAACCAATACCAAAAGATTGAGATTATTCCCTGCATGTTCTCAGATCACAATGCTTTGAAACTGGAGCTCAATCACAAGGAAAAGTTTGGAAGGAATTCAAACACCTGGAAGCTAAAGACCACCTTGATTAAGAATGCTTGGATCAACCAAGAGATCAAAGAAGAAGTTAAACATTTCGTGGAAACCAATGAGAATGAAGACACTTTGGCCCAAAACCTATGGGATACAGCAAAGGCGGTCCTAAGGGGGAAATACCTAGCCATCAAAGCCCCTCTCAAAAAAAAAAAAAAAATCCAGAATATACCAGCTGTCTCTACATGTTAAAGAACTGGAGAATCAACAACAAATTAATCCAACTCCACACATAAGAAGGGAAATAATCAAGATTAGAGCAGAGATCAATGAGATAGAAACCAGAGATACAGTAGAACACATCAATGAAACTAGAAGCTGGTTTTTTGAAAGAATCAATAAGATTGATAAACCATTGGCCACACTAATCCAAAAGAAAAGAGAGAAGGCCCAAATTAATAAAATTATAAATGAAAAGGGAGAGATCACAACTAACACCAAGTAAATAGAAACAATCATCAGAAGTTATTATCAACAGTTATATGTCAATAAGTTAAGCAACCTAGATGAAATGGATGCATTCCTGGAAAACTATAAACTTCCAAAATTGAAACAGAAAGAAACTGACAATCTGAATAGACTGATATCTAGCAACAAGATTGAAGCAGTGATCAAAGACCTCCCAAAAAACAAGAGCCCATGACCTGACGGATTCCCTGGGGAATTCTACCAAACTTTCAAAGAAGAAATAACACCTATTCTCTTGAAGCTATTTCAAAAAATTGAAGCAGAAGGAAAACTTCCAGACTCTTTTTATTAAGCCAGCATTACCCTGATCCCCAAACCAGGCAAAGACCCCACCAAAAAGGAGAATTTCAGGCCAATATCACTGATGAATATGGATGCTAAGATTTTCAACAAGATCCTAGCAAATAGGATCCAACAGCATATTAAAAAGATTATCCACCATGACCAGGTAGGATTCATCCCTGGGTTGTAAGGACGGTTCAACATTTGCAAATCAATCATTGTGATATAACAAATCAATAAGAGAAGAGAGAAGAACCACATAGTCCTTTCAATTGATGCAGAAAAAGCATTTGACAAAATACAGGATCCATTCCTGATTAAAATGCTTCAAAGAATAGCGATAGAGGGAATATTCCTGAACTTCATAAAATCTATCTATGAAAAACCCACAGCAAATATCATCCTCAATGGGAAAAAGCTCACAGCTTTCCCGTTGAGATCAGGAACATGACAAGGATGTCCACTCTTACCACTCTTGTTCAACATAGTATTAGAGGTCCTAGCAACAGCAATTAGACAACAAAGAGAAATAAAAGGAATCCAAATTGGCAATGAAGAACTCAAACTCTCTCTCTTCACAGATGACATGATACTTTATATGTAAAACCCAAAAGACTCCACCTCCAAACTACTAGAACTCATACAGCAATTCAGTAATGTGGCAGGATACAAAGTCAATGTACAGAAATCAGTTGCTTTCTTATACACTAACAATGAAAACACAGAAGGGGAAATTAGAGAATCGATTCCATTTACTATACCACCAAGAATCAGAAGATACCTGGGAATAAACCTAACCAAAGAGGTAAAGGATCTGTACCTGAGGAACTATAGAATACTCATGAAAGAAATCAAAGAAGACACAAAAAGATGGGAGACCGTTCCATGCTCTTGGATCAGAAGAATAAACATTGTTAAAATGTCTATACTGCCTAGAGCAATCTATACTTTTAATGTCATTCCAATCAAAGTTCCACCAGTATTTTTCAAAGAGCTGGAGCAAATAATCCTAAAATTTGTATGGAATCAGAAGAGACCCCGAATTGCTAAGGAAATTCTGAAAAAGAAAAACAAAACTGGCGGCATCATGTTACCTGATTTCAAGCTTTATTACAAAGCTGTAATCACCAAGACAGCATGGTACTGGCATAAAAACAGACACATAGACCAGTGGAACAGAGTAGAGAGCCCAGATATGGACCCTCAACTCTATGGTCAAATAATCTTCGACAAAGCAGGAAAAAATATATAGTGGAAGAAAGAAAGTCTCTTCAATAAACAGTGCAGGGAAAATTGGACAACTATGTATAAAAGAATGAAACTCAACCATTCTCTTACACTGTACACAAAGATAACTCAAAATGGATAAAAGACATCAATGTGAGACAGGAATTCATTAGAATCATAGAGGAGAACATAGGCAGTAACCTCTTCAATATCAGCCAAAGCAACTTCTTTCAAGATATGTCTCCAAAGGCAAAGGAAACAAAAGCTAAAATGAACTTTTGAGACTTCATCAAGATCAAAAGCTTCTGCACAGCAAAGAAAACAGTCAACAAAACAAAGAGGGAACACATGGAATGGGAGAAGATATTTGCAAATGACAGTATAGAAAAAAGGCTGATATCCAGGATCTATAAAGAACTTCTCAAACTCAACACACACAAAACAGATAATCATGTCAAAAAATGGGCAGAAGTCATGAACAGACACTTCTCCAATGAAGACATACAAATGGATATCAGACACATGAAAAAATGTTCATCATCATTAGCCATCAGGGAGATTCAAATTAAAACCACATTGAGATACCACCTTACACCAGTTAGAATGGCCAAAATTAGCAGGACAGGAAAAAACGTGTGTTTGAGAGGATGTGGAGAAAGGGGAACCCTCTTACACTGTTGGTGGGAATGCAAGTTGGTGCAGCCACTTTGGAAAACAGTGTGGAGATTCCTTAAGAAATTAAAAATAGAGCTTCCCTATGACCCTGCAATAGCACTACTGGGTATTTACCCCAAAGATACAGATGTAATGAAGAGAAGGGCCATCTGCACCCCAATGTTCAGAGCAGCAATGGGCATGGTCGCCAAACTGTGGAAAGAACCAAGATGCCCTTCAACAGACGAATGGATAAGGAAGATGTGGTCCATATACACAATGGAGTATTATGCCTCCATCAGAAAGGATGAATACCCAACTTTTGTATCAACATGGATGGGACTGGAAGACATTATGCTGAGTGAGATAAGTCAAGCAGAGGGAGTCAATTATCATATGGTTTCACTTATTTGTGGAGCATAACAAATAACACAGAGATGACATGGGGAGATGGAGAGGAGAAGGGATTTGAGGGAAATTGGAAGGGGAGATGAACCATGAGAGACTATGGACTCTGAAAAACAATCTGAGGGTTTTGAAGGGGTGGGGGGTGGGAGGTTGGGGGAGCCAGGTGGTGGGTTTTATGGAGGGCATGTATTGCATGGAGCACTGGGTGTGGTGCATAAACAATGAATTCTGTTACACTGAAAAGAAATTAAATAAATTTAAAAACTAAAAAAAAAGAAAAGAAAAGAAAAGAAAAAAGAGCTCCACATCACTCAGGATCAGGGAAATACAAAGCAAAACCACAATGAGATACCACCTCACACCAGTCAGAATGGATAAAATTAACAAGTCAGGAAATGACAGATGCTGGCAAGGATGCGGAGAAAGGGGAACCCTCCTACACTGTTGGTGGGAATGCTGGTGCAGCCACTCTGGAAAACAATATGGAGGCTCCTCAAAAAGTTGAAAATAGAGCTACCCTATGACCCAGCAATCGTGCTACTGGGTATTTACCCTAAAGATAAAAATGTAGATCTGAGGGTGCACATGCACCTGGATGTTTATAGCAATAATGTCTCCAATAGCCAAACTATGAAAAGAACCTGATGTATATCATCAGATGAATGGATAAAGAAGATGTAGTATATATATACAATGGAATACTATTCAGCCTTCAAAGGAAATGAAATCTTGCCATTGCAACAATGTGGATGGAACTAGAGTGTATTATGTTGAGCAAAATAAGTCAATCAGAGAAAGACAATTATCATATGATCTTCCTGATATGAAGAATTTAAGAGGCAGAGTGGGGGGTTTGCGGGGTAGGGAAGGAAAAAATGAAACAAGATGGGATCGGGATGGAGACAAACCATAACAGACTTAATCTTACAAAACTAACTGAGGGTTGCTGAGGAGAGGGTGTGTGTGTAGAGAGTGGGTTAAGGACATTGGTGAGGTTATGTGATATGGTGATTGCTGTGAATTTGTAAGCCTGATGATTTACAAACCAGTACACTGGGGCAAATAATACATTATATGTTAATAAATATAATTAATAAAGCCAAAAACAAACAAGCAGATAAAATACTAATGTGAAGTTGAAAATAAAGAAGCAAAAGTAAAAGATGATAATAATACAAAATATGATGATATTAATAAATATAGAGTAGAGATTTTCATGACTTTGATGCTACTAAAACCCTGGATAATAAGCAGCTGGCTTGCCTTAGTTGCTGATTTAAGTTCCAGGAAATCATAAACACTATGCTTGACAGTATCCCAATTCAATGTGTCTCAATGTTTTTAATAAATGTTATCAAAACAAGAATTCCAAAGAGGTTATCATTTCCAAAAACTTCTGATATCTGGTAAGGGTAATGGTGACTCATTTTAGTTATACCTTATTATTTTTGGAAGAGGTTAAACTATGGAATATTTATAATAGAAATGATTGAATTATGAAAGCAGGCTCACACAAATAATAATTTTTAACAAACATTAAAATAATTCAAAGACTACAAACAAAACATGGACACAATCACAGCACATTTTTCTGGCAGGACCTTCAGTCTGTGAGGTACAACTTCCTCATTATCCCTTTCTCTGTTCAGGACTATGTTTTGGTGTCAGAGTAACAAATGAGTCCCTAACAATGTATGTTGAGCACTGACCTCTGAGGAAGTTGCTCTGTGGCTTCTTAGCTCTGAGTCATACACAGATGAAATGTGAGAAATGTAATAATAAAAATAAATTTTTATTGTTACAAGGAAAGTTTTAGGGTAAGGACCCCTTAACATATTTACACTAATCAATGTTACTAGAATGTATATAATGAGGCTGACGAAGATCATTTATTCTTTTGGACATTGCCGATATCAATCATTTCTTTGGGTAACTCTGGGTAGGGAAGGAAAATATCAGAAGACTTCCATTGTGCTTTCTTTCTCACAAAGCCAAATAAATATCATATTACCCTTAAAAATTTAGAAAATTCTAAATTTTTAATTCTAAAATTATTGATAATTGAATTGATAATTATTGATAATTAAAAATTCTAAATTATTGATGCTAGGAGAATATCATATGAAGAATGTCTCAACATAATTTGTGGAATGATACATTTAACTTCCTATTTTAGTTCAGATAAACATAAAAATATTTTAGATTTTTCAGAAATTATTTTTACTTTAGTCCTATGTAAGATCATACTCATATTTTATAGTTCAGGATATTTTGTTATAATTCAGATGGATATTCTTGTAATTGTGATAAAGAAAACATGACAGTGTACAGAAAGATGAGAAATTTAGTAGGGATATACTGTTGACAATGATATCTTAAAGCATGTTTCCTCAAGATAAATCTACTATAGAGCAATTTCAATTTTTAAGTCTATAATTTGTTAACCTATTTTGTTATACTCCACTCAAGAATATTTTCACTGATATTTAATTTCTTAATAAGGTCAAAGCTACATTTAATTTTTTTGAAAAAGAAGAGCATGGAATTTATAGTTTAGTCACTATTGGTAGTTCTATTTTTTACAAATCCTACCACTTCCCCTGTATTGTCTACCTAAAAATAAGGTACCAAGATGAAACGTTCTGTAGCCTGTTTCTTTAGCACATTTTATTGTGATAACTATTTGATTTTCTAGTCACTGGAACTTTATGGCAATGCAAATACTTGTAGAAAATTTAGTTGTTTATCAGTTGGAGTTTAACCAGCAAAATCCCTGTATTGTGTATTGTGGAACAAGGATATTATTATGAGGATTAGAATTTATACCCTTGTGAAAAGAGATAGGAGAGTGAAGGTACACATAAGAGTTGTACAGTCAGGAAGATTGTTGATCTCATTTTGTAATGCCAAGAATGTTGATTCCATGGTGTTATGCTGATGAGGAAGTCTATTGGAAGCTATTGCAACTATGTGGATTCTACCTCTACCTATAGCCAATAGTCTAGCACCTGTGGGTCAGCAACAGTTGTTCAACAGGATACACAGTAGGCAGGAAGAACAGTACACCGAACAGAGGAGCATAATGTCTGAGATAGAATCTACCTGTCTACCTCTGTTTGTCACTGCAACACTTTAACTGCCATCTTTATAAAACCATGGCCACTCTCAAATTTAAACTTCCAGATGTCACATAATATCATTTTTAGGCCAATTCTAACTAGAAGCAGAAAGAAAGGGATTCTGGGAAATGTAATTCCTTGCTTAACAAAGTATATTGGTTATGTAGACCTTTGGCCCCAGGGCTTTAGTCTCAACCATTCTTTTAATATTTTGTTTATTTATTTGAGAGAGAGAGAGAGCATGAGAGGGGAGAAGGTCAGAGGGAGAAGCAGACTCCCCATGGAGCTGGGAGCCCGAGGCGGGACTCGATCCCAGGACTCCGGGATCATGACCTGAGTTGAAGGCAGTTGCTTAACCAACTGAGCCACCCAGGCACCCTCAACCATTCTTTCAAAGGTTTTTATTTATTTGTCAGAGAGAAAGAGCACAAGCAGGGGGAGCAGTAGGTTGAGCAGGCAGAGGGAGAAGCAGGTTCCCTGCTGAGCAAGGAGCCAATTGTGGGACTTGATCTCAGGACCCTGAGATCATGACCTGAGCCGCAGGCAGATACTTTACTGACTGAGCCATCCAGGTATCCCTAGTCTCAGCCATTAAATAAGCAACATTAAAATTTAAAAATAAGCTAATATTAAGACACAGAGTTATATCAAATAAACAACCTAATTTTATACTTCAAGGAAATAGAAAAAAAAAATAAACAAAGCCCAAAGTTAGTAGAAGAAAGGAAATAACAAAGATCAGAGTAGAAATACAATTAGTGAAAGTAAGAGCTAGTTTTTTGGTATTTTTTTAAACATCTACAAAACAGACAAATCTTTAACTAGACTTACCAAGGAGGGGGGAGGAAGAGAAGATGCAAAATCAGATGAAAAAAATGTTATAACTGATAACACAAAAATGGAAAGGATCATAGGAAACAATTATGAAGAACTATATGCTTAACAAACTGGACTACATTAAAGAAATAGATAAATTCTTAGAAATATACAATCTGCCAAGATAACTGAGCAAGTCAATTACTAGTAAGGAGACTGAATCAGTAATAAAAAACTTCCCAAAGAAGAAAAGCCCAGGACAAAATGGTTTCCCTGGTGAATTCTACCAAATATTTTTTAAAAGAATTAATTCTAATTTTTTCTCAAACTCTTTAAAAAATAGAAAAGGAAGAGATACTTTCAAACTCATTTTACAAGTTCAGAATTCAATGATACCAAAACCAGGCAAGGATGTCACAAGAAAAGAAAATAGGCTAACATCTCTGATAAACATAGATGCAAACATTATCAACAAACATTAACAAACTGAATTTCACAATATATTAAAAGAATAATACAAAATGATTAGATGAAATCTATTCCAAGGAATCAAGAATGATGCAAAACCCACAAATCAGAGTTACACACCACAAAATGAAAAAAAAAATCAAATGCTCATTAATAGATACAGAAAAAGCATTTGACAAAATTCAACATGCATTTACAATAAAAACTCTCAAAAAAAGTGGATATAGAGGGAATGTTCTTGAACATAAAGAGGTCTCATATGACAGATATACAGCCAACATCATACTCAATTCTTAAAAGCTAAAAGCTTTTCCTCTAAGACCAGAAATAAGATAAAAGCACCCACTCTAACTACTATTATTCTACATAGTACTGGAAGTGTAACCACAGCCATCAGACAAGAAATAAAAGACATCCAAATCAGAAAAGAAGTAAAACTATCTTTGTTTGCAGATGATACAATAAAATATATAGAAGACCCTTAGGATGCAACCAAAAGAGAAGAAGAAAAAGAAGGAGAAGGAGAAAAGAAGAGGAAGAGGGAGAGAGAAGAAGAATAGAAAGAAGGAGGAGGAGGAAGAGAAGGAGGAGAAAGGAAGAAAAAAGAAAATAAAGAGAGAAAAGAATGCAATTCTTAGAATTAATAAATGAATTCAGGAAAATTGCATGATATAAAATCAATTATACAAAAAATCTGTCACATTTCCACACAGTAATAATGAACTACCAGAAAATAGAAATTAAGGGATTAATCCCATATACAATTTTATCAAAAAGAATAAAATCCCTAAGAATAAATTTAACCAAAGAGATAAAAGAGCTATAAATCGAAAACTGTAACACTGATGAACAAAATTGAGGAAGGCAGAGATAAATGGAAAGATATTTTTTGCTTATGGGTTGGAAGAGTTAATGTGGTTAAAATGAGTAGTATGGACTCATTTGAGTAGTATGGACTACTCAAAGCAATCTAAAGATTCAATGCCATCCTATCAAAATTCCAATAGATTTTTCACAGAAATAAACAATCCAAAAATGTATATAGAACCACAAATGACTCTAAATAGCCAAAGCAATAGTAACAAAACCAACAAAGCTGATGGCATCATACTTGCTAATTTCAAATTATATTGCAAAGCTATAGAAAGCAAAATAGTATGGTACTGATATAATAACAGACACACAGATCAATGAAACATAACAAAGAACCCAGAAATAAACCCACACATATATGGTTTGTTAATGACAAAGGAGCCAAAAATATCCAATTGGGAAAAGATAAGCTCTTTAATAAATGGTGCAGGAAAACTGGACAGCCACATGCAAAGCAATGAAACTAGACTATTATTTTAGATCATACACAAAAATTAACTCAGAATGGATTAAAGACTTTATTGTTAAGATCTGAAACTAGAAGACTCCTAGAAGAAGACATAATCAGTAAAGTCCTCAACCTTGGTCTTGGCAATGATTTTTTTGGATTTGATATCAAAAGCAAAGTCAACAGAAGCAAAAATAAACAAGTGGGATTATATCAAATTAAAAAGCATCTGCACAGCAAAGGAATTAATTAATAAAATGAAAAGACAACCTAGATTGTCTTCCAAATGGGAGAAACTATTTGCAAATCATGGTTCTAATAAGGAGTTAATATATAAAATATAAATAAATCACAAACTGCAATAGCAAAATGAAACAATTAAAAATGGGCAGAGAGGGGTGCCTGGGTGGTTCAGTTGGTTAAGAGTCCAGTTCAGGTCTTGATCTCAGGGTCATGAGATCAAGCCCCACTTGGGCTCCATGGTAGAGAAGGAATCTGCTTAAGATTCTGTATCTCCCTTTGACCCTCCCCAATCACATGTGCACTCTCTGTCTAAAAAAAGAAAAAAGAAAAAAAGAAAAATGCAGATAATCTTAATTATCTGAATAGACATTTTCCAAAGAAGACATACAGATGGACAAGAGGTGAATGAAGAGTGTTCAGCACCACTAATCATCAGGGACTGTGATGACATATCATGTAATATCTGCCAGAATGGCTATTATCAAAAAGACAAAAATAACAAGTGTTGGCAAGAATGAACAGAAAAGGGAATCTTGGTGCATTAACGGTGGAGATGTAAATGGTATAGCAAGTGTAGAAAACAGAATAGAGACTCATCAAAAAATGAAAATTGAGCTACTATATGACCCAGAAATTCCATTACTGTGTATTTATCCAAAGGAAAACAAAATGCTGACTCAGAAAGTTATATGCACCCTCATGTTCATTGCAGCATTATTTACAATAGCCAAGATGTGAAAGCAACCTAAGTGTTCATTGTTGTATGGATGGGTAAAGAAAATAGCATATAAGAATACAACAGAATATTACTCAGCCATAAATTATAAGGAAATCTTAACATTTGTGACAACGAGAGCAGAACTTGAGGGCATTATATTAAGTGAAATAATTCAGACAAAGAAAAACTAATACTATATGATCTCACATGTGGAATCTAAAAGACAAAACAACAACAAAAAAAGTCTAACTCATGGATACAGTGAACAGATTGGTAGTCGGCAAAAGTAGGGGAGGGGAACTGGGCAAAAAAGAGTGAAAGTGCTCAAAAGATACAAACTTTCAGTTGTAAAATAATAATTCCTAGGAATATAATGTATAGTTTTATCACTACAGGCAATAATACCATATCGTATATTTGAAAGTTGCTAAGAGAGTGTATCTTTAAAGTTCTCATCACAAGAATATAAATTTTCAAACTATATGTGGTGATGGATGTTAACTAGCTTTATCACAGTGATCATTTCAACATATATAGACATATTAAATCATTAAGTTGTATACTTGAAACTAATATAACATGATATATCGATTATACCTCAAATTTTAAAAGTCTGGTCATTAAAAAGTGTTAAAAATTAATTTATACTATAAAATTTGACATAAAATTAAAAACATAAAAAACATAACCCAAAACATTTGATTCTATATTTCCAATAGAACAGAGAATATTAACCTAAAACATGACTTGCATTCAAAGAAACTACTTTTAGAAATCAGCCTCTTGTAAATTATGTCAGTTTACTGGGTTATATGATATCAAAATAGCTATTATCTAATATTAACATTATTATTCTTTTTTATCACTAAAAATTTTATTTTTTTAATTTTTATTTTATTAAACATATAATGTAACCCCACCACCCTCTCCCAAACCCACTACCCCCCCACGACCCTCTCCCAACCCCACTCCCTCCCAACCCCCCTCAGTTTATTTTATGACATTAAGAGACTCTTTTGTTTTGTCTCCCTCTCAATTCCATCTTCTTTCATTTTTCCTTTCCTACACCCTTAGCCCCCACCCCCGTTGCATCTCCACTTCCTCATATCAGGGAGATCATGTGATAGTTGTCATTCTCTGATTGACTTATTTCACTAAGCATAATACCCTCTAGTTCCATCCATGTCGTCACAAATGGTAAGATTTCATTTCTTTTGATAGCTGCATAGTATTCCATTCTATATATATATACAACATCTTTATCCATTCATCTGTTGATGGACATCTAGGTTCTTTCCATAACATGGCTATTGTGGATATTGCTGCTATAAACATTTGGGTACATGTGCCCCTTCAGATTACTACGTTTGTATCTTTAGGGTAAATACCCAGTAGTGCAATTGCTGGGTCATAAGGGAGCTCTATTTTCAATTTTTTGAGGAACCTCCATGCTGTTTTCCAGAGTGGCTGCACCAGCATTCCCACCAACAGTGTAGGAGGGTTCCCCTTTCTCCACATCCTCACCAGCATCTGTCATTTCCTGACTTGTTCATTTTAGCCATTCTGACCTGTGTGAGGTGGTATCTCATTGTGGTTTTGATTTGTATTTCCCTGATGCCCAATGATGTGGAACACTTTTTCATGTGTCTGTTGGTCATCTGGATGTCTTCTTTGCAGAAATGTCTGTTCATGTCCTCTGCCCATTTCTTGATTGGATTATTTGTTCTTTGGGTGTTGAGTTTGCTAAGCTCTTTATAGATTTTGAATACTAGCCCTTTATCTGATATGTTGTTTGCAAATATCTTCTCCCATTCTGTCATTTGTCTTTTGGTTTTGTTGACTGCTTCCTTTGCTGTGCAAAAGCTTTTGATCTTGAGGAAGTCCCAATAGTTCATTTTTTCCCTTGCTTCCCTTGCCTTTGGCGTTGTTCCTAGGAAGAAGTTGCTGCGGTTGAGGTCGAAGACGTTGCTGCCTGTGTTCTCCTCAAGGATTTTGATGGATTACTTTCTTATGTTGAGGTCCTTCATCCATTTTGAGTCTATTTTTGTGTGTGGTGTAAGGAAATGGTCCAATTTCATTTTTCTGCATGCAGCTGTCCAATTTTCCCAACACCATTTGTTGAAGAGGCTATCTTTTTTCCATTGGACATTCTTTCCTGCTTTGTCGAAGATTAGTTGACCATAGAGTTGAGGGTCTATTTCTGGGCTCTCTGTTCTGTTCCATTGATTTATGTGTCTGTTTTTGTTCCAGTACCATACTGTCTTGATGATGACAGCTTTGTAATAGAGCTTGAAGTCTGGAATTGTGATGCCACCAACTTTGGCTTTCTTTTTCAATATTCCTTTGGCTATTTGAGGTCTTTTCTGGTTCCATATAAATTTTAGGATTATTTGTTCCATTTCTTTGAAAAAATTGGATGGGATTTTGATAGACATTGCATTAAATGTGTAGATAGCTTTAGGTAGCATAGACATTTTCACAACATTTGTTCTTCCAATCCATGAGCATGGAATATTTTTCCATTTCTTTGTGTCTTCCTCAATTTCTTTCATGAGTACTTTATAGTTTTCTGAGTATAGATTCTTTGACTCTTTGGTTAGGTTTATTCCTAGGTATCTTATGGTTTTGTGTGTAATTATAAATGGGATTGACTCCTTAATTTCTCTTTCTTCTGTCTTGTTGTTGGTGTAAAGAAATGCAACTGATTTCTGTGCATTGATTTTATATCCTGACACTTTACTGAATTCCTGTACAAGCTCTAGCAGTTTTGGAGTGGAGCCTTTTGGGTTTTCCACATATAGTATCATATCATCTGCAAAGAGTGATAGTTTGACTTCTTCTTTGCCGATGTGGATGCCTTTAATTTCTTTTTGTTGTCTGATTGCTGAGGCTAGGACTTCTAGTACTATGTTGAATAGCAGTGGTGATAACGGACATCCCTGCCGTGTTCCTGACCTTAGCGGAAAAGCTCTCAGTTTTTCTC
Organism: Taxidea taxus jeffersonii; assembly: GCA_003697995.1. Classification (NCBI taxonomy): domain Eukaryota; kingdom Metazoa; phylum Chordata; class Mammalia; order Carnivora; family Mustelidae; genus Taxidea; species Taxidea taxus. The sequence goes on from RCUC01166149.1 coordinate 20,731, forward strand.
CATTGAGAATGATATTTGTGGTGTGTTTTTCATAGATGGCTTTGATAATATTGAGGTATGTGCCCTCTATCCCTACATTTTGAAGAGTTTTGATCAGGAAGGGATGCTATACTTTGTCAAATGCTTTTTCAGCATCTATTGAGAGTATCATATGGTTCTTGTTCTTTCTTTTGTTAATGTATTATATCACATTGATTGATTTGCGGATGTTGAACCAACCTTGCTGCCCTGGAATAAATCCCACTTGGCCGTGGTGAATAATCCTTTTAATGTACTGCTGGATCCTATTGGCTAGTATTTTGGTGAGAATTTTTGCATCTGTGTTCATCAAGGATATTGGTCTGTAATTCTCTTTTTTGATGGGATCCTTGTCTGGTTTGGGGATCAAGGTGATGCTGGCCTCATCAAATGAGTTTGGAAGTTTTCCTTCCATTTCTATTTTTTGGAACAGTTTCAGGAGAATAGAAATTAATTCTTCTTTAAATGTTTGGTAGAATTCCCCTGGGAAGCCATCTGGCCCTGGGTTTTAGTTTGTTTGGAGATTTTTGATGACTGTTTCAATCTCCTTACTTGTTATGGGCCTATTCAGGTTTTCTATTTCTTCCTGTTCAGTTTTGGCAGTTTATTTGTCTCTGGGAAAGCATCCATTTCTTCCAGATTGTCAAATTTGTTGGCGTAGAGTTGCTCATAATATGTTCTTATGATTGTTTGTATTCCTTGGTGTTGGTTGTGATCTCTCCTCTTTCATTCATGATTTTATTTATTTGGGTCCTTTCTCTTTTCTTTTTGATAAGTCTGGCCAGGGGTTTATCAATATTATTAATTCTTTCAAAGAACCAGCTCCTAGTTTTGTTGATTTGTTCTACTGTTTGTTTTTTTTTTTTGGGGGGGGGGTTCTATTTCATTGATTTCTGCTTTGATCTTTATGATTTCTCTACTCTTGCTGGGTTTAGGCTTTCTTTGTTGTTCTTTCTCGAGCTCCTTTAGGTGTAGGGTTAGGTTGTGTATTTGAGACCTTTTCTGTTTCTTGAGAAAGGTTTGTATCTCTATATATTTTCCTCTCAGGACTGTCTTTGTTATGTCCCACAGATTTTGGACTGTTGTGTTTTAATTATCATTTGTTTCCATGATTTTTTTCAATTCTTCTTTAATTTCCTGGTTGACCCATTCATTCTTTAGAAGGATGCTGTTGAGTCTCCATGTATTTGTGCTCTTTCCAAATTTCCTCTTGTGATTGAGTTCTAGCTTCAGGGATTTGTGGTCTGAAAATATGCAGGGAATGATCTCAATCTTTTGATACTGGTTGAGACCTGATTTATGACCCAGGATGAGATCTATTCTGGAGAATGTGACATGGGCCCTAGAGAAGAATGTGCATTCTGTTGCTCTGGGATGGAATGTTCTGAATATATCTGTGATGTCCATCTGGTCCAGTGTGTCATTTAAGACCTTTATTTCCTTGTTGATCTTTTGCTTGGATGATCTGTCCATTTCAGTGTGGGGCATGTTACAGTCCCCTACTATTATTGTATTCTTGTCAATGTGTTTCTTTGATTTTGTTATTAATTGGTTTATATAGTTGGCTGCTCCCATGTTAGGGGCATAGATATTTAAAATTGTTAGATCTTCTTGTTGGACAGACCCTTTGAGTATGATATAGTGTCTTTCCTCATCTCTTATTATAGTCTTTGGCTTAAAATCTAATTGATCTAAGGATTGTCACCCCAGCTTTCTTCTGATGTCCATTAGAATGGTAAATTGTTTTCCACCCCCTAACTTTGAATCTGGGAGTGTCTTTGGACCTAAAATGAGTTTCTTGTAGGCAGCATATTGATGTTTTTTTTTTTTTTTTATCCATTCTGAAACCCTGTGTCTTTTGATTGGGGCATTTAGCCCATTTACTTTCAGGGTAACTATTGAGAGATATGGATTTAGTGCCATTGTATTGCCTGTAAGGTGGTTGTTACTGTATATTGTCTCTGTTCCTTTCTGATAATACTTTTAGGGTCTCTCTTTGCTTAGAGGACCCCTTTCAATATTTCCTGTAGAACTGGTTTGGTGTTTACAAATTTTTTTAGTTTTTGTTTGTCCTGGAAGCTTTTTATCTCTCCTTCTATTTTTAATGATAACCTAGCTGGATAAAGTATTCTTGGCTGCATGTTTTTCTCATTTAGTGCTCTGAATATATCATGCCAGTTCTTTCTGGCCTGCCAGGTCTCTGTGAATAAGTCTGCTGCCAATCTAATGTTTTTACCATTGTATGTTACAGACTTCTTGTCCCATGCTGCTTTCAGGATTTTCTCCTTGTCGCTAAGACTTGTAAATTTTACTATTAGATGATGGGTGTGGACCTATTCCTATTGATTTTGAGGGGAGTCTCTGCACTTCCTAGATTTTGATGCTTGTTCCCTTTGCTATATTAGGGAAATTCTCTACAATAATTCTCTCCAGTATACATTCTGCTCCTCTTTCTCTTTCTTCTTCTTCTGGAATCCCAATTATTCTAATGTTGTTTCATCTTACGGTATCACTTATCTCTCGAATTCTCCCCTCGTGGTCCAGTAGTTGTTTATCTCTCTTTTGCTCAGCTTCTTTATTCTCTGTCATTTGGTCTTCTATATCACTAATTCTTTCTTCCACCTCATTTATCCTAGCAGTAAGAGCCTCCATTTTTTATTGCACCTCACTAATAGCTTTTTTTATTTCAACTTGATTAGATTTTAGTTCTTTTATTTCTCCAGAAATGGCTTTTTTTCTCTGGAC
>ML111108.1:0-12389 GCA_003697995.1 Taxidea taxus jeffersonii
GATGATTTCCAATTCAGTTTCTCTCCATTCTCCTCTGATCCTCTGTGGTGTTTCTCCTATTTCACATACGAGTGAACTCATATGCTGATTGTCTTGCTCTGATAGACTTATTTCACTGAGCATAATACCCTCCATTCCAGCCAGGTGGATGTGATGGTAAGTCCTCATCCTCTCTGATGGCTGAATAATATTCCATTGTAGATATGAACCACATCTTCTTTATCCATTCATCTGTCCATGGACATCTGGGCTCTTTCCTTAATTTGGGCTAGAGTGGATAATGCTGCAATGAACATTGGGAGGCAGGTGTCACTACTTTCCACAAAATCTGTATCTTTGGGGTAAATACCTAGTAGTGCATTTGCTAGGTGGTAGGGTAGCTCTATCTTTAAGTTCTTGAAGAAACTAGATAACGTTTGGCAGAGTGGCTATACAAGCCTGCATTCCTACCAGCAGTGTGAGAGTGATCCCCTTTCCCCATGTCCCCACCAACACTTGTTGTTCCCTGCCTTGATGATTTTAGCCATGCTAGCTGTTGTAAGGTGGTATCTCATTGAGGTTTTGATTTATATTTCCCTGATGGCTATTGATGTGGAGCACTTTTTCGTGTGTCTCTGGTCTCTTGTATGTCCTTTTGGGAGAAATGTGTGTTCATGTTTTCATAGCTGGCCATCTCCCCCAGATAGCCACATGCAGCTCAGCCCATCATCTGCTCTGCTCAAGGGCAGAAAACAGATGGACCAGGTGCAGGTGGGACTCCCTCCTGTCAGGCATAGCTTGCTTCTGACAGGTAGAGAAGTGGGCAAGCTCACATGCACATGATGCATTCCCCTGGTTCCTTGCATTGGCCTCCCTTTTCTGTCATCCTAGTCCTGAATCTTTAGTTCCTGGGAGAACTTGGGTTTGCAGATTTCTGTTGACCTTTCGAAGTGTAGATCTGTGCTGCCTTTGTTCCCTGTCCTGGGGTCAGAGATGAAGGTGGAAAATGTCATTCTACTCTGAAAGCAGCCAAAAGAAAGATCAAGTGTGTTCTGCTTCTGCTCCGGCACCTCAGTTTGAAAGCCATGGCCAACTATGTATTTCATGTTCTACACAATCAGCCTTAGGGACTCAAGGAAGTATGTGACATGAAATCGTACTAAAAAAAAATCTCCTTACTGAACTTTTCCCTTGCAAAAGACAGTTTCAGGACATGATACCTTGCCCACCCTGTCATTTCCAGATGGCCTAATGCCCGGTCACACTGACACTAGTACCATACAAGGGCAAAACTGTGACATCCTCCTGGAACATTCTTGGGCCCCCTGTGCCCTGGTCTGGCCAACCATGTATACCCCCAGTCCTCCCAAGCATCCCCCATTGTGATATAGAAATGATCACCCTCCTGGAGCATTACCAGTCCCCCTACTCCCAGTTCTGGCCAATGCTGCACATCCCCCATCCTCCTGAGTATCCCCTGTCATGGCACTTGTCACACAAGGCTGTCATTTGTTGTCTCTTGGTCTGTCCTTTCTGCTTAGAGTAGATCTCTCTCACAGATGCCTGGCTGGATGACAGGTTGGTGAATGCTTTCAGGATCTTTTGTCATGGAGCAGCAGGCGTCCTTTAAAACCCTGATGGGTGGGGGGAGTCTTTGTCCCTCTGTGTGCCCCCAGCCTTGGTGGAACCTAGTGTCCAGGACAAGGGATTTGGGTGTCCTCCCAGATGAAGTTTGTTCTATGAAGGCGGCTTTCTTCTGACAACACTATGCAACCACATTGTGTGGCCATTCCTGTGGAACAGAAAGCATGCTGCTGTATTGTACCCTCCTTGCACACTGTGGCTACCAAAGAGGAAACACACGCTCACCCTCACAAGTTCACACTTACACCTCCATTTCTGAGCATCACTACCATGGAAGCAACAGTGAATTCCCATTGGGTGGCAGACCTGTAGACATGCCATTCAAGATGTAAATAGAGGAGGTTGGAGACAGAGTTCTGGCTAAAAGGATGGAAGCCCTTGCCTCTGGAGGGGAAGAAATTAGATTTTACCCAAAGGGCACTACGTTCCACTCAACGAAGTGACATGATCCATGATCCTAGTATCTTTCAGACCAGAGACTGACACAGACTTTTCTGTAAAGTCTTCTGTAAAGATTTTCTGTTAGGTGTTGCAGTCTACATGGTATCTCTGACAATGACTCCACTCTTGCTTTGTGGCTTGAGAGCAGCCACAGACCATCCATAAGTAATGTTCCAGACACAATTGATTGTGATGGGTGGTCGTTTCACACACCCCAGATCAGCAACATGATGGATGATGGGGGGGAGGGTTCTTCTTTTCCAGTGGCAGAGTGGGAAGACACTGGGATCTATCCTGCCTGACCCTGGCCTCTGCACTTGAATGGAAAAAAAGATGTAGTGAGATTGGCAAACAGTGAAGGCCTCAGGAATTCCCTCTCCCCACGCCCATTTCTTTGGTAGGCCTCCAGCTTCCCATAGCATGTTTGTCTGTGGTTGAATTCCATGTAGTTATTTTTTTGGATCAGTTCATCGCCATTGCCTGGTGGGTATATCTTGGGGCTTATATACCACATACATGGTCATCTTGTTCAGGCCAAAACCATGAGCACATCTGGAGTTCTCCTGAGTTAGTGGAGAATCTAGCATGTGTGGGCTTCAGGACTTGTCTGATTCAGCCCTCAGCAATGTCATGGAGCACTGGCTTCCTGGGCCCTCTGTGGCACTGGCATGGGGCTGACCTAGGCCACTTCTGCAGTTGTGATGGAAAAGCCCCTGGCCTGGGTGTTCTACCCCATGCTTGGCTCTGTAGGCTGAGACCTGGAGGTTCCTCCCACATCATTGGGACCAGGTAATATGCCCATGTATGAGCCAATCCCTGGAGCCAGGTAGTGGAGATGTGGAGATTGGTACATTACAACCCCTGTTGTAATAACCTTTCTAATGGCTGTGGTGGCAAGATCTTCTGGGATGCATCTGTTAATAAGACGAATATTAATTTTTGATAGTGGATCCAAGGTGCTGGCTTAACACCTAACACCTCAGTCCTAGCACCTCAGTACTACTGTACTACTCTGCAGAGACAATGGTTGAGAATGAACAGCATGGATGGTAACTGGTCTGGAGTGCACAAGGCAAGGGTGTGTGTGTGTGTGTAGGAGGTTGTGGATAATAACTCTGTCTAAGCTCTATCTCCATATTATCTAGGTTTAAGATGGTGTGGGGAATCTGTGACATTTCTCCGTCCATCATTTTGCAGATGGAGAATATGCCTTTTGCATGGAGTATGGCAAAATTTGTTCCAAGTATTCTCTAGTTGGTGCAGAAGTCAGGGAGACAGCACCCTCCATTTGCTAGGAGAGGCATGAGAGGCGGAGTGCTCTCAAGAAGATGTCTGGCTTTTGCAGGCCTCACTGTGAGCCTGCACACAGGACTGATGAGGACAGTTCCCGCTTTTGTTCTGAGGATGGAGTCTTGGAAGAATGTGGTGCCCCATGTAATCCCGGAAAGGGGACAGACCTGGAGTCCACTGTGGAGTTACTTTGTGGGAGTGGTGGTGGTGATCTGCAGCATCTACTTCATGAAGTGTCTGTTCTTTATTGAGTTGTGGGTGTGGTTTTTGTGACTGTGTCCTAATGGCTGGGATTTCCAAGGAGTGGGAGTTTTTGGCTTCACTATAAGAATTGGTCCACCGGGAGTGGGCAAGTCTCGTTCTGCTGCTGAGAAGTGTGTCACAAGCGGTTGGAGTATGTATTACAAGCCTAGAGGTCAATGGTGAGGTGGTTACAGTGGTCAGCAGGCTATTATTATTGATGATTTTTATGGGTGAATTCCATAGGATGAGATGTTAGATCTTATGATTAGGGATCCTCATTGAGTGCCCATCAAGGGTGCTTTTTCTGAGTTTCATATTCGATACCTTTTTATTGCTTCTCAGAGCCCTCCTTGCAGTTGGTATTCCAATGAGCAGTGCATTACAATGTTGCCTGCATTTTACCTGTGTGTTGAGGAAGATTTGAGAAAGGAACATGTTGTCAGTGTTTCCACAGATTGTATGCTAGAACAGCCAAATAATAAAATTTTATTGTTGACACAAAGTAGGAAGTATCCTGCTGTGATTCTTAGTTTAAAGCAGGGGAGGGGCCCTCTTTCAGTACTGGTAATGAGTTCCATAGGCCTTCCTAGGGAACATGATCAGATTCTATTGGAGACTTGGTCTTTGTAATTGTGGAAGAATCAGGAGCTGACCAGTTATTTGTCTGTTTTATTTTCCATGAACATTTCCCTAATATTTGGTTTCACACCTCTAGCATTGTAAAGTCATCCCAACTTTGGCGCCAGCTCACCCTTCTCTGCCAACGGTATGTTTGGACTAAGACAAAAGCTGCTTCAGGGTGACTGGGAGACTCCAGGACCAGAATGCTGTCAGTAGGGAGTTACTGGGATCCTAAATTACAAACCAGCTCTTGACATCCAGACAAATGCATTTCAGATTTAGAAAGTTCAGATGGAAATTTCATGTCCAGTTTGTGTCCAACTGAAGAAAATGTGTCAACCTAACCTTAACCCCTAATTTTAACCCTGAAACCTAATCTGACAAAGTCCCAACTGGAGCCCTGAACCCCAAACCTGAAATTGAACCTGAAGCCTGGACTCTGAACCTGATCCCTGGATCCAAGCCCTGAACCATGAACCCAAACCCTAAATCAGAACTCTGAGCCCTGAACCCAAATCCCAGCATGAACCCAAACCCCAAATTTGACCTTGAACTTTATCTCCGAAGCCCTGAGTTATAAATACTAAATCATAAACCTAAAGCCCTAAACTCTAACTCTGTTCTCTTGCCCCTGACTCTAAATCCTCACTGTGACCCTAAGCCTAAACCCTGATCTAGAACTCTGACTGAAACCTAAGCCTGAACCCAAATTCAAACCCTTCAGCACACGTTGTTTACACATTCATCATTGTTGAATATTTTTAATTTCTACCTTATGATTCTTGTGAATATTATTTGGTTTGGGGGCTAGGGTTAGGGACTTGGATTGGGGTCAGGGCCAGGCATGAGAGCTAGCTGAGGTCAGAGTGTGGGTCTGCTTCAGGGCCGGCGTGATGTTGTATGTCACATAGACACTGAGTGGCAGGCTCTCCCATCCAGCCTCCCCTTCTGGGGTCCCCATTCCACTTTACTGAGGCTTCCCTTCATGCTTCTATACAGTACTAACCAGGTTGTGGTGGAGTGTTGTAGAGAATTGGAATTCCAAATCCCACTGCTTCTGCTGCACCCAAGACATGGGGGCACCCAATTTAATCCTCCCCCAAGTCTCTTGCTAACATGTAGCCTTCTGCAAGGGTGAGTGGCCTCTCCACAGTGGGTGAACTGGATCTGGGAGGGCTTGGCCTCCATCCTGATGTCTGATGTCCTCTCTTCTGTGATGTGGTGCTAACATGGATGTTTGGAAGGGTCATTTCCTCTGTGGTGATTTCAATGTGCAGCCGACTTATTATAACAGCCCAAATGTGCTTTACTCTACACTCAGATTCCCTAGATGTTTCTAAACCACATTTGGCAGTTCAGGTGGGATCCTTTAATGTGTTTGACCCTAAACAGGGACAGTGTCGTGCAGAACCACCACGCAACCTGAAATGAGGAGATCATTACAGGTTCCACCTTATAAAAGACTACACGCAGACCCACTTCAACTGTGTCCACCTGCTCAACTGTCTGAAATGTCTTTTCCCCTTCTCCAGGTTTCTTCAGCTTAGGGTGAGGGTTAGGCATTAGAGGTTAGGAGATAAGGTTATGGTTTAGGATTTAGGATTAAGGTTAGTTTAGGGATAAGGGGAGGGTCAGGCTCAGAGTTTGTGTACAGGGGGTTAATGAAACTGGGGAATTGCTGGGATGCACCCAGCTTTGCCTTCAGATTCAGATATCCTGCCCTCAAACCTTTCTGGTGTTCCAAATGGAACACCAACACAATGTTCTTCTGTGTTGCAGGCTTAGTCCTCAGGTATTGCTCAGCTGTCCACACTCCCTAGGACATTAGAGGCAGACCTTTAGGGACAGACCTCTCAGAACACAACCTAGTGTAAGTGTTAGGAGCTAGGGCATGGCAGGACCAAAGTGAAGGTGCATGGGTGAGCTTCCCAGGGTGGGGGGAGGAGAGCTGAGATGAGGGCGTAAGTCAGGATGACTGTCAGGATCTGGATTTGTGTCCAGGGGTCCACTAAGTGTGGGCATGGTCTCAGTGGACAGGCTGATTTCTCCTGCTCTGAATCTTTATCAGACTTTCAATTGGCATGGGTTCCTTCTGGGTGGCAGGTGGAGTCCTCTGGTATTATTCAGGTGTCCCCCACATGTGGGGCATGCATGCCAAGACTCTGGGGACAGAACCCTCAAGTCCCAGCCTAGGGTTAAGCTTAGGGTCTAGGGGCATGTTAGGCATGAACTGTCCAGGGTGTTTCAATCTCCACTGGAGGATGAGTGGATACAGAATGTCAGGGTGCAGGCTCTAGTTTTGTGTCCAGGGGGCCACTGAACATGGGGGTGGCCTCAGATGGGCATGCAGATTTCTCCAGCACTAAATCTTTTCTAGAGCTCCAAAGGGCAAAATTTCCTTCAAGGAGGCTGGCTGAATCCTCTGCTATTGCTCAAGTATCCCAAACTCCTGCCCTTTGGAGCATGGCCACTAGGGATGGACCCCTCAGAACCCAACCAAGGGTTAGAGTTAGAACCTAGAGGCATGTAAGGACTGATCTAAAGGTGCTTTTGGGAGTGTTCCCAGGGCTGAGTTGAGAGCATGGGTCAGGGGAATGCTGTCTCTGGGTTTGTATCCTGAGGTCCACTAAATATGGGCATGACCTGAGGTGGCCATGTGCATTTCTTCTGCTCTGAAACCTTTCTGAAGATCCAAATGGCACAGTGTCCTTCTGGCTGACAGGCTGTGTCATCTGATATTGCTCCTGTGTCCCCAATCCCCAATCCTGTGTCCCCAATCCCCAATTCAAGGGACTTGAATCAAGGCCCTTGGGGAAGGACCTCTCAGAAGCCATCCAAGGGTTAGCATTAGGGACTAGGAGCATGGTAGGACTGATCTGAAGGCCCCATGGAGAGCTGTCGGGGGTGGGGGTGGGCTGAGTTGAGGGCATGGGTTAGGCTGAGTGACTGGCTCTGGCTTTGTACTTCCAGCTCAGCAGGGAGTCTGCTTCTCCCTCTCCTTCTGCCTTTCCCTTTGTTTGTGCTCTAATGAAGAAATAAAGTCTTTAAAAAAATAAAATGCATAACCTCCTTCTCTTTTCTACATGTGGCTAATTCTGATTTATCAGTTCAAATATAATTCATAGGTTAACTTCTCAGTTTTACTGACTCTCATGTAGATATCCATAGTACACTGTGCATATTTTTATCATTATAATTTCCATAAAATGATTATCAGTGTGTGATTATGTGTTACTCTTTATCAATAGACCTATAAGAATGAATGATAACATATATTTATTGAGTGATAAACATATACTTAGATACAGATGCCTTTATGACAGAAAATAATGTTCACACTACACAGAGTATATTTTTGAAAGGAAAAATCCAAAGAGGAGTTTGATGACATACTTCTACTTTTATGCATAGTACTTGTTTTTTCATTACATAACAATAAATGTTTCAAAAAGAGTTTCAAAGGAACAGAAAGGTTGCAAAAATAGTTATTTCTATGTACTCCACACCTAGTTTCCCTTGCTAAATAAGTACATTTGATATAGCTAATGAACAACTCTGTGAACACTGTCATCAGTAACTAAATCCATTTCTTGTGTTGATTTCCTTGGTTTTGACCTACTGTGCTAGTTTGCAGGATTCCTGATCAGGTATTTTACAGTTTCCCTCAACTAGGAATTTTATGATTTTTTTTTAAAAATCATGCTTACACTGGGATGAAGGGGTTTTGGGAGAAAGAACATAGATGTAAAATGCAGTTCTCATCATATTGTATGGAAGAATGTATGTTATCAACTCAATAGGCCATTATGGGTATTAAGTTTGGTCACAGTTGAAGGAGTGTTTTTTAGGTTTTGATATGGTAAAGTTATTCTTCCTCCCCTTTCATACCATACTATTTCAAAAAAGGTCACTATGTACAGACCAGTTTTAAGGGCTAGGGAATGGGAATTATGCTACAGTTGCTTGAAGTAGCAGAATCTACATGCATTAATGGGAATTCTCTTGCTCAGGATACTTGTCTATTTTTACCAATTTATAATCTATTCTTTTAATTTCAGTATAGGCTAAGGAATATTCATTTTCTAACTTGAACTGTAATCAAATATTTTATATTACAGAACTTTCATTTTTGACCACTGAAAGTTCTCTCAGTTGGCTCTTATGCTTCCTTTGACATATTTTTCGTTTTGTTTTTAAGCACTTTCTTAGTTTCTGACACAAAATTGTTTTGAATATTCTCTGCATTAGCTCTAGAGTAGTCACTTCTCTACTTGTATGTTCTCTGAATTAGCTCTAGAGTAGTCATTTTTCTAAGGAGTCTAAGTTCCTTTTGTTATAATGGCATTAAAAATCTAAATTAGAACATAGTGCATGCTTGTTGCTAAGGGGTGCTGTTGCTTCTAGAGGCTAGTAGTTTACAGAGTCAAGAAATGTGTGTGTATAGTAAAAAATGTATGAAACTTACTGATCATTCTTTTTCTGAATTTATTAATATATAATTTGCATATAAAATTGTGTTAATTTGTACAATGTGATGATTTGATACATGTATATATTACAAAATGATTACCACAATAGGGTTCATTAGCACTTAATTATTTTATTTTTTTAAAGATTTTATTTATTTATTTTACAGACAGAGATCACAAGCAGGCAGAGAGGCAGGCAGAGAAAGAGGAGGAAGCAGGCTTTCTGCTGAGCAGAAAGCCCCATGTGGAGCTCGATCCCAGGACCCTGGGATCAAGACCCAAGCTGAAGGCAGAGGCTTTAGCCCACTGAGCCACCCAGGCACCCCAATTAGCACTTTTATTATTGCAAATAATTACCATTTTTTTGTGGTAACAATATTTAAGCTCTACTCTCTTAGCAACATTCAAACACATAATACAGTATTGTTCACTGTAGACTCCATGTTATACATTCAATCCAAGAAATTTACTCATAAATGGAAGTTTATACCTTTGACAGACTTGTCATCATTTCCCCCAACATCCAGCCCCTGGCAGCCACAATTGCAATCTGTTACTAGGAGTTTGGATATTTATTTATTTATTAGATTTTATTTATTTCTTTGACAGACAGAGATCACAAGTAGGCAGAGAAGCAGGCAGGGGGAGCAGGGAGGGGGGCGGAAGCAGGCTCCCTGCTGAGCAGAGAGCCCGACGTGGGGCTCAATCCCAGGACCCTGGGATCATGACCTGAGCTGAAGGCAGAGGCTTAACCCACTGAGCCACCCAGGTGCCCCTAGGAGTTTGGATATTTAAAATTCCACATTTAAGATCAATCATACAGTGTGGGTCTTTCTCTGACTTACTTCACTTAGCATATGTCTGCATATTTTATCCATATTGTCACAAATGGCAGAATTTCTATTACTAAATAATACTGCATTATATAGACAGATACACAGATAAGATAGAGATTTAGTATGTGTGTGTATAAATCTATATATTTTATTCATTCATCAATGGATATCCATTAGTGGACCCTTAGGTCTTTTCCATGTCTTGACTCTTGTGAATTATGTTTTCATGAATGTGGGATATAGATACTCTTTTTAAGATACTGATTTAATTTTCTTATCATATATACCCATAAGTGGGATTACTAGGCTATATAGTAGTTCTATTTTTAATGAAACTCCATACTAGTGTCCATGGTGATTGTACTAATGTCCCTTCTAAGAGAACAGAGTTCCCTTTTCTTCACCTACTTATCAGCACTTCTTAACTAATGTCTTCTTGGTAAGAGCCATTCTAACAGGAGTGATGTGATTTTTTTTTAACTAACATATAATGTATTATTTGTTTTAGGGGTACAAGTTTGTGATTCATCAGTCTTACACAATTCACAGAGCTCAATGTCCATCACCTAGCCACCTTATTCCTCCCGGCCCCCTCCCCTCCATCACCCCTCAGTTTGTTTCCTGAGATTTAGAGTCTCTTATGGTTTCTCTCCCTTTCTGGTTTCATCTTGTTTCATTTTTCCCTCCCTCCCCCTATGATCCTGTCTTGTTTCTCAAATTCCTCATATCAGTGAGATGATATAAAAATTGTTTTTTCTCTGATTGACTTATTTTGCTTAGCATAATACCCACTAGTTCCATTCATGTCATTGCAAATGGCAAGATTTCTGTGTGTGTGTGGGTTGATGGCTGCATAACATTCCATTGTATATATACACATCATCGTCTTTATCCATTTATCTGTTGATGGACATTTAGGCTTTCCATAGTTTGGCTATTGTGGACATTGCTGCTACAAACATTCAGGTACACATGCCCCTTTGGAAGCACCACATTTGTATCTTTGGGGAAAATGCCCAGTAGTGCAATACCTGGGTCATAGGGTAGCTCTATTTTCAACTTTCTGAAGAACTTCCATACTGTTTTCCAGAGTGGCTGCACCAGCCTGCATTCCCACCAACAGTGTAGGAGGGTTCCCCTTTCTTTGCATCCTAGCCAACACCTGTTATTTCCTGACTTGTTAATTTTAGCCATTCTGACTAGTGTGAGGTGGTATCTCATTGAGGTCTGGATTTATATTTCCCTGTTTCTGAGTGATGTGGAGCACTTTTTCATGTGTCTTTTGGCCATCTGGATGTCTTCTTTTCTGACATGTCTGTTCATGTCTTCTGCCCATTTCTCGATGGGACTATTTGTTCTTTGGGTATTGAGTTTGAGCAGTTCTTTGTAGATCTCGGATACTAGCCCTTTATTTGATATGTCATTTGATACTATCTTTCCCCATTCTGTCAGTTGTCTTTTGTTTTTGTTGACTGCTGCCTTTGCTGTGCAAAAGCTTTTGATCTTGATGAAGTCCCAATAGTTCATTTTTGGCCTTGCTTCCCTTGCCTTTGGTGACATGTCTAAGAAGAAGTTGCTGCGGCTGAGGTTGAAGAGGTTGCTGCCTGTGTTATCATCAAAGATTTGGATGGATTCCTGTCTCACACTGAGGTCTTTCACCCATTCGGAGTCTATTTTTGTGTGTGGTGTAAGGAAATGGTCCAGTTTCATTTTTCTGTATGTGGCTGTCCAATTTTCCCAACACCATTTGTTGAAGAAACTTTTTTCCATTGGACATTCTTGCCTGCTTCATCAAAGATTAGTTGAGGGTCTATTTCTGGGCTCTCTATTCTGTTCCACTAATCTATGTGTCTGTTTTTGTGCCAGTACCATACAGTCTTGATGATGACAGTTTTGTAATAGAGCTTGAAGTCCAGAATTGTGATGCCACCAGCTTTGCTTTTCTTTTTCAACATTCTTCTGCTTATTTGGGGTCTTTTCTGGTTCCAGACAAGTTTTAGGATTATTGGTTCCATTTCCTTGAAAAACCTTGCAGCCCAGGAATAAATCCCACTTGATCATGGTGAATAATCTTTTTAATGTACTGTTGAATCCTATTGGTTAGAATTTTGGTGAGATTTTTTGCATCCATGTTCATCAGGGATATTGTTCTGTAATTCCCCTTATTGATGGGGTCTTTGTCTGGTTTGGGGATCAAGGTAATGCTGGCCTCATAAAGGCCAGAAAGGACTTTGGAAAATTTCATTCCATTTCTATTTTTATAGAACACTTTCAGGATAATAGGTATTAATTCTTCTTTAAATGTTTGGTAGAATTCCCCTGGCAATTACCAGATGGGAAGCCATCTGGCCCTGGGCTCTTGTTTGACTACTTTAATTTCCTTGCTGGTTATGGGTCTGTTATGGTTTTCTATTTCTTCCTGGTTCAATTATGGTAGTTTATACTCTCTAGGAATGCATCCATTTCTTCCAGGTTGTCTAATTTGCTGGCACAGAGTTGCTCATAGTATGTTCTTATAATTGTTTGTATTTCTTTGGTGTTGGTTGTGATCTTTCCTTTTTCATTCATGATTTTATTAATTTGGGTCTTTTTTCTTTTTTGGTAAGTCTGGCCAGGAGTTTATCAATCTGAAAATTCTTTCAATGAACCAGCTCCTACTTTCGTTGATCTGTTCTACCCTTCTTTTGGTTTCTATCTTACTGATTTCTGCTCTGATCTTTATTATTTCTCTTATCCTGCTGGGTTAAGACTTTATTTGGTGTTCTTCTCTAGGTGTAAGGCTAAGTTGTGTATTTGAGACCTTTTCTGTTTCTTGAGAAAGGCTTGTATAGTTATATAATTTGTCAGGACTGCCTTTACTGCATCC